>JAVCKZ010048428.1:0-12459 GCA_034780755.1 Lepetodrilus elevatus
TGTATTTCACGTTATATTCTAACTTTAGTCATATTTTCATTTGAGGGTGCCCTCTTTCATTCCTCCGCTGCCAGACATTGCCGTAAAAGATTTAGAGAAAACAACAACAAATGTTTAGCAAAGTCATCGGATGTTCATGTGATGAAGCACACATCTTGCAACCTACAAATGCAAGGCTGTACGAACGAGGGGTTTCAGCCCGATCGGGCTGTCATTCTAGATCGGGGGGGTGTACTGAACCTGCTCACTGGGTCCCTAGCGCTCTCACTTACTGCTCATATTGTCGTAAGTGAGTAAGTTAGAGTGTGATCGGAACTGCCTCATGCACTGAACACACACCAGCCATAAGCACGTTCGATCAAACACTTCCGATTCAAAGGAGGCCTGGCTAAAGCAGGGTTAGAACTTAACTTTAAAACATACTCGCCCGAATAATGATATAAATAACAAAACATTAAATGTTTACTAGCCCGTAGGATACCTTTAACATTAGGAGAAATGGATCTGGCTGCTGGGCAAGTGGAAACTTCTATCCCTGCTAAAGAAGACATACCTACAAACCAAATTAAAAACACCTCCATAAAAAAAAAAAAAATGGGGCTAGACGTAGTTGGGGACGAAAAAAGTTGGTATGGGTAAAACATACATCTAAAAGATTGGGATGAAAAGGCACAAGTCAGTGTGAAGTGACTGGGGCACAGCGTATAAGTGAAACATCTGCCACCAAATTTTTTAGATGGACATTATTAGCCCACCTAATTTTTTTTTAATGTGCATTTCGTCCAAACTAATTTTTATGGAGGCATTTTCCTCCAACTTTTTTTCTTCCATTTATTTGATTTATAAGTAGGGTTTTCCCCCATGGCACTTGCGTTTTCTTCCATTTCTTACTCTTATTTTTTATTTATGTGGTTATTTTACACCCATTTATTTATATTTCGTTTTTCTTCTGTATTTTATGCTTATTTGGAGGTACGTTTTCTTCCATTTATGCTGTTATTGTTGTGCAGAGGTACGTTTTGCCCCAAATGTGCATTGCTTACCTCACAATAAACATGCAAATATTTTCTGCACTTAAGTAGCATATATTGAATTCACGCATTCTCATGTTGCCTTAGTTACTACTCAATGGTCTTGTGTTTCAGTTGGAATGGAGTTCTGGAAACAGCTTTGTGCCGAGCACGGAATAAGTCCAGGTACGGTAGCACCTAGCATCTTTGCATCTCTGGAATGTTGAGCGTTTACTACAGCCATGGCAGTATGTTTATATTTGCCCTGGACCATGTGGATATGGCCTGTAGCCTTGGCTTGTTTTCCACTGAAATCACAAATGTCTTGCCATGCCTGTCTTTAGTTACCGGCTCATGTATGTCAGACAATTTCCTGATTTCCAAATGTAACTGTAACTGGTCAGTATGTTGATGATTGCTGAGAACTGTTTCCTGTTACCACTGTATTCCAACTGTTCAGTAAGTTAATGATTGTTGCTATTTACACTTACAGAGGGGATTCTTGAGGAGTATGCCACGGAGGGCACGGACAGGAAGGACGTCTTCTTCTATCAGGTAAACCTGAAGACAGTCACTATTGTCAGGCAAGGTTTCTCCGAACGCGCAATCCTGCGTCGCATACGCAAAAATTGCAAGTTTGGACGCACTTTATTAATAAAAAGTGGAACCCTGGTCAGGCCATACTTAATCAGTATTTCGTGTCCGATATAAAAATAATAATAATGGTATGTTGACAGAAAATAAATATAATTGATCAATGGCATTGTAAATAATTGTTATCAACATCCGTACACACAAGGTGTTCAGATTTAAATGCACAATTATTTTCAAAGTAATGCCTGCAAATAGCAGTTATTGTTATAAATTAATAAACATTATTACCAAATACCCTGCTTTTATCAAGATGACATGAACCAGTCAGATCTCAACATTATCTGACAGGGAGGTAAGATTATGCCCCGTAGTGACCCGTGTCTATATTCTGTCTGACAGGCTGACGATGAGCACTACATTCCGCGGGCGGTATTGCTGGACTTGGAGCCGAGGGTGATCAACACCATCCTGAACTCGCCCTACGCCAACTTGTACAACCCCGAGAACGTGTACCTGTCCAAACACGGCGGAGGCGCTGGGAACAACTGGGCCAGTGGATACACACAGGTAGTACTTTAGCCAGTGGATACACACAGGTAGTACTTTAGCCAGTGGATACACACAGGTAGTACTGTAGCCAGTGGATACACATAGGTAGTATTGTAGTCAGTAGAGTATGTTTTCAGCCTTTCATAGACCTGCAGCTCTGGGTGTTGTATCATCTACTGCTAGCACTCTCATATTTCTTACCAGAGTGCTAGGGTGTCATAGTTGATATGAGAGCTTTGAGAAATGATACCCTAGTATTTTGACAAAGCATTAATGGATGTGACTTGTTGTCTTCAGGGAGAGAAGCTGTATGAAGAGGTGTTTGACATCATCGACCGGGAGGCTGATGGAAGCGACAGTTTAGAGGCGAGTCTTAAAAACAATTAGGAATTGATACATTTCATAATTTGTTATTTTCCATTGAACATTTCATAATTTGTTATTTTCCTTGTAAAGTTTTAACACCAGTAGCTCCCATAGAACATTTGTTATTTTTCGTAATCCATACACCATTCATTTTTTACTTAGTCGTCACTTATGGGTGAAAGATTCCCGCCATGACGTAAAACAATAATTTATTCATTCATTCTTTCCATTACATTATTTTTTGGGTTCCCTATCCATGGAGATTTCTATGTATTTCAGGGTTTTGTGGTGACGCACTCTATTGCTGGCGGCACTGGCTCGGGGATGGGGTCCTACTTGCTGGAGCGCCTCAATGACAGGTACGTACAGCGATCACGAGTCACCAGCACTTCATTCACCATTCCTATCTTACTTCCTTGTCTTGCTGGAGCGCCTCAATGACAGGTACGTACAGCGATCACGAGCCACCAGCACTTCATTCAGCATTCCTATCTTACTTCCTTGTCTTGAGATGTGACTAGTTGTAATCTATTCCAGATTTCCAAAGAAACTAATCCAGACCTACTCGGTGTTCCCGAATGTAGACGAGATCTCTGATGTGGTAGTCCAGCCTTACAATTCTCTGCTGACTCTCAAACGACTGACGCAGAATGCCGACTGTGTGGTGAGCTAGGGTCTTCTGTTGACCACTTCTAACACTGACTGGTGTACTGTTCAGAATGACAGTGGATTACATATTCACCGTATTCTATGTCAGTTTGTAGCAACACCTTAACATTTACTTCATTCATTCATTCAATCTGAGGATTTGCTTGGAAACCAGATGCTATAGAAAATTGTCATTGGTTTGCTACAAAATAAAAATAAAAAAGTCAAAGAAGACAATTTATAGACTAGATGTAGGTCTCCATTTGTTTGGATTTCCAGCTTGCACTAATTCAGATAATTATGAGTTTTCCATGTTTTGTCCACCAGGTGGTGCTGGATAACACAGCGCTGAACCGGATAGCCGCCGACCGTCTTCACATCGACACCCCGTCCCTGGCCAACATCAACCAGCTGGTCAGTGCCCAGTCTCCCCGGCCTTGTCCTAATCTATTACATGTTTCTAACATACTGTAAATCATGAAATTAACGCAAGCAGAATATTAATGCGAAAAATGCGACCGCCGTATTGTCTCATTTAATTGCTGCGCATTAAAGGCAAGACTGATGAACAAACATGAATGGAGACATGGCCGTTCGCATTTTATTGGTGTCGCATTTACGTCTAAAATCGCATTAAATTACGTCGCATTAAATTAGTAACGCGTTAATTTTGTGATATACAGTAATTACTGACTCCAGGTAGAATATCTGTAGGAAGTTTCTAAAACCTGTCTTCTAAAGTTCTAACTGCTGGTACTAGAAATTTGTAAATGTACATAGATTTTACTATTTATTTCCTGTTGGCTATTTGAAAATTTAGCCTTCAGTATATTAGTTATGTACTTCATTTTGAATGCTGTTTGTTTGTGGTGTTTTGTGTTCACAAACATCAATGTTGCACTTACTGATTTTAGGTGTCCACAGTGATGTCGACAAGCACAACGACACTGCGATACCCTGGTTACATGAACAACGATCTGATTGGGCTGATAGCGTCGCTGATCCCAACACCGAGACTTCACTTCCTCATGACTGGCTATACCCCTTTAACTACAGACTCGCAGGTGAGAGAACGTCATACCCCTTTAACTACAGACTCGCAGGTGAGAGAACGTCACATCTCGGTCCAGGTGCTGTCGAGATTTAGCCATCTGAAACCTTATAGTGAGGTTGTTCAAAACATCGAAATCGAAACTATACTGATTGTAGGTAGGCTGATGGAGTATGTCTGTGTTCTATGCCACCTGATGTCTGTACGACGTCTGTGTTCTAGGTGGCCAACGTAAGGAAGACCACAGTTCTGGACGTGATGCGGAGGCTGCTGCAGCCTAAGAACATGATGGTTTCCACCCCCGTCGGCATCCACCGCCAGGCCAGCCATTGCTACATCTCCATCCTCAACATCATCCAGGGCGAGGTGGACCCCACTCAGGTACTGCTGTACTTTATACATCCAGCCAGTCTTGTCTCAGCATTAGTCCATCACGCTGCCATCCTGGTATTTTTAGTGACATGGTAAAAACACAAATAGCCCCGTAGAAAGTGTCGTCTAATGTAGTTCAACTAGTTAAACGTCGGTCTTTTATGGGAGAGCTTTAGCCCGACGTTTAACCGTTGAACACCAATTTCATAGGAGCAGATTTCCGCAGTAAATCTGGGGAAATATGCAATGGCAGGTCACATACGTGTGGCTATGGTCATCAGGGTCCTTTTCCAGTTCCAATACGCATGCAATCCGATATCCAGTTCTATTTGTACACCCTATTTGTACAAATTTACTGCCATTTCCTTCCGATGTGAAATCGATCGGAAATCTGCTCCTATGAAATTGGTGTTCAACGGTTAAACGTCGGGCTAAAGCCATCCCATAAAAGACCGACGTTTAACTAGTTGAACTACGTCTAATGATGATTGATTCATGGATTATATAGTGGATATAAGAGCTTTGAGAAATTATACCCATACAGTGCGATGAGTAAGAGTTACCGCCACTCGGGGCACAATTTAGCGACTAATTTGGGAGCCATGGCGACATAATTTTGCATTTGGCAACCAATATTTTACTTATTTTAAGTGTTTCTGGCTGTGCATTCTGCCACGTGATTGTGTAGGTCCACAAGAGTCTGCAGCGTATCCGGGAGAGAAAGTTGGCGCAGTTCATCCCGTGGGGTCCCGCCTCCATCCAGGTGGCGCTGTCTCGCAAGTCTCCGTACATCCAGACCGCACATCGCGTCAGTGGCCTGATGATGGCCAATCACACCAGCATCGCATACGTATGTAATACAGCTGTCTGTCCGTGCATCGCATACATACGTAATACAGCTGTCTGTCTGTGCGGAGTGTTTAGTCATTTCAGTGTCTGTGATACAAGCGCTTTTCTCAATTCCATTTGAATTTTACGCAAAATATTGAACTGTGACCATTTGTTAGCAGAATACTTTTAGAATAACCCAGAGGCCTATTCTTAGAATGTTCTTACGATCGTAAGACAATCTTAGCGATTCTTATGGTATGGCTACGAACTGTCCTTCGGCTAAGTCGTCGCAAATGGGTGAAAGATTCCTGCAGCGACGTTAAAGTCCATAAGTACGTTTCGAGAATAGGTCCTCAGGTTATTGTTGTTGTAGTTTTTCGTTCTTGTATTGTTGTAGTTATTTGAGAGAACGCTCCGCCAATACGACAAGCTGAGGAAGCGCGAGGCCTTCATGGATCAGTTCAAGAAGGAGCCGATATTCGAGGACAATCTGGACGAGTTTGACAACTCCCGGGAGGTGCTGCAGGAGCTGGTAGACGAGTATCAAGCCGCCACCCGGCACGACTACCTGTCCTGGGGAGCACAACAGGTAGCGTAGAGAACTTCCTCTCGGCATGGAGTTCTCACAATGTTAACGATTTTATATATGGGCTAGTAATATATATTATTTGAACTATATGTCGTATTAAATATTTATAATCATAATAATAATAAATATGTATTTAATTTGGTATATATATTACCCACTCAAAAGAATTCCAAAGCTACATGTGTTGCTTGTCAATAACAATGTGAATGTTTGGATCTTAGGCGGCTGCTGCTACTGCTACTGCTGAGCGAAAGTGAATGAAGACAACTCCTGTGAGGATAGGAATCTGATATCGGAGTTGGATATCGCCACTACTGTGATATGTTTGGGAGGAAATGACAGCCTGAAGGTGTGAATGTCTAGGTGGACGCAGTGATGAGTGTCCATATCTGCTGAACCCACTTCCGTGGCTTCAATATTAACCTGCTCTAGGAAGAGGATGTCTTATTACGCATCATTTTTATCAACCAGATAAACATCCAAAACATGACAACATATTCCATAACAGTGAAATGTTGAAAAATCTGTTTATGTGAATCTCAAATGAAATGCGTAAACTGTCTCAGGTTTTGCCATTTCCATTGCCACCAATCAAATGGAACCCTTCCTGTCTGACAAGCCACGCCCAACTGACGCCTATTTTATATATTTATAATTTGGAAGAGTTGTGAGTTTGGAGGAGGAGCGTGTTACAAGTCTGTGATGTTGCTGAAGACCTGCCCAGTGTCCCGTTCTTTCCAGGCTTCCTGCGTGACTCTGATACCTTGTAATAGGATTTGTACAATTTGTTGCGACCTGGAGGCCTATTCTCGAAACGTTCTTAGACAATCTTAGCGATTCTTATAATATGGCTATTAACTGTTTTTAGGCTAAGAAGTTTGTAAGTACATTTCGAGAATAGGCCGTCAAGTCTATTTCACGAAAGAGTTGTAAATATATGCCCCTTTCATGAAACACAGGCATTTACCGATATAATTTGTTGGTGCAACTGTTGCAAAATGCACTAAGAATCTGTTTTTGTGAGTGTGAACTGGCCTTAACTCATGATACAGAATATATATATTTATATATATGTATCTATTATTACATGTGTGCATGCTTGTGTATATAGTGCTACTCATCTGATCATGAAATCAACTTACTCCGTCTTGCTAGTGTCCATCATGTGGAGTTTGAATGTAATATCGCTACTGTACATAAACAATTTGAATTTCATTTATTCTTCGATTCATTGTTCATTGGTTGATCATCGATGTGGGATTTATGGCCACTTTCAAGATTTGTTCTCTTGCATCATGGCTTGCATACATTTGTACTGCTTGCACTAGTCTGGATTTCCACCGATTTATATAATGCTAGCTCACCTGGAAAATCATGCCACAGATAGAACATGGATACCCCACTCAGACACAGTATACCGATTCCGAGCCAACCAGTCCTTGTCATGCAGGGGAATAACAGTACCATCTCTTTAACCTTCTCCCTGCTGAATAAAATCTTAAGTGTTCTATGTCTGCATGTGATCGGGCAAGTTAACTCGCCTTCAGCAGGTAGAGGGTTAATGTGTTTTCGTATGACAAACCAGGGATTGACTCCGTGACCCTCTACACTCCCAGCCCGATGACCTAACCATCACGCCACAGAACTGGCTATATTCATTGTACAGTATATTAAAATGTTCCCAGCTTGCTTGGTATCGTGGATAGTGCAGGAGTTTTACACCATTTTTTAGCAGATTTATGCAGCAAGACATCTTAAACAACGGTAGGGGAAAACAATACAAATATGTTGGCTAAAAAGACATCAGAACCCAAAACATTCCAAATGATATACCTGAATGGCGAATCAAAATGTCCTGATTTGAGAACATTGCTTTATAGTGTGGTATAGTATAGCATATGTAGACATTCATATGTATATATTATTTGGGTTTGTTTACCTAAATGATCGTTTGGGTTTGTTTCCAGTTGAGTGTCACGAGACATTCCATTATTACCAAAAACAAGAAGATTGTCCTCGTGTACAGAGAATATCTTTATTCGCTATAAGCTAGCAAATGTACAAAATGTACCAAACTTTAATTTCAATATAAATTCATACATAAAATTATCTATACATGTACTTATACTAAAAATAAACTAGTGAGAATGACAAAATATAAATCAAGAATATTGGAATTATGAAGTGTAAAACGGTTCTGCATGGAAATCGCTCCATATGTAACAATAATAATATTCATCTACCTCTCATTTGCTTTCTCTGGGGACCAAGATCCATCACACTTACTTAATCGGATAATGTGTGTAGCTAGGATACACATGATATCATATGGAAGGCTGCATACATAGCTGTAGAAACATTTGGTTAATGATAACAATAGAATTCCTTTCCAGAAAGAAAGCTATATAAACATTGGACCCATGGGGGACGAGGGAATTTGTATTTTTTCCCTATATGTACATGATTGGTGGTATCCTAGATGTATTTATATTTATGTTATTTAAACCTTTCTTTATCTGTACCATCCATGTTAAAGACGTTACTGTGTACTGTAATAGGCCCCATTCCTTTCAGCTTTGTGAAGAGTTCTGACAGACCGGTGATGTCACTCCAGTATGCTGTACTGACTGAAAGGAATAATTCGCACAAGCAAGATGGCAGTAAAGAGTTGTCTATGATGTTTTGATGTAGCTGTACTTGGTCATCTACATCGACTTGACGCCGTTCCTTTGAGAAAGTACACTGTACTAGCACAGACATGTGACGTCACAGGAGAGTGTTCTGAAAAGTCGCTTCGCGAAGTTTTATCGCCAGCGAGTACAGCCCGCACAGTGCGCAAGAATTGTGTAACACGTTCCTTTGATAAAAGTGTCTGTCCGGAGTACTCCGGACAGTGTAATGATGTGATGAAAGGAACATCTCCCTTGCTACACCATGTACTAGTTTTCAGTTGACCCACATGAACACTTGGTAGAAAATAACAATTTAACATGAATTACGTCACCGAAACAGTTTCTTTATCTAACAGCACCATTGAGTAATAACAGTAAGTAATTGAGTTGGGATAAAAACTTTAACAAAATGAGCAACGTTATACAACCACACAGTGACACACAAACACCTGACAAACGACTGATTATATACATGCAGTAGTACATCGCACACACTATGTTCAGCTAGTCATTGGCCATACTGTCCAGGAAAACATTACCACCACCGTGTATGATAGATGAAACTGCAATACATCATACATGTAATGGTATAGCACGTGAATAGACGCTTCCAATGGGGAGTCTATCTACCATGATGATGATTAGCCACGAGATTCGTACTTATGCAGTAGGTAATTTCCTCTTGATTAAAACTTTAAAATGCTGTGTATGTTTATTATGCACTTCTGAATAGCATTCCTTGTTCTCAAGAAAACCTTGAAATGTCATTCCTGTTTCTCTAGACATAACAAGAAAATCTTGAAATGTCATTCCTGTTATTTAATGCCATTCCTGTTTCTCTAGACAAACAGGAAAACCTTGAAAGTAATTCCTGTTTCTTAATGCCAATTCTGTTTTTCTAGACACACAGGAAAACCTTGAAATGTCATTCCTGTTTCTAATGTCATTCCTGTTTCTCCAGACAAACAAGAAAATCTTGAAATGTCATTTCTGTTTCTAATGTCATCCCTGTTTCTCCGGACTAACAAGAAAACCCAGTGATGTCGCTGAAGACTTGCCAGAAGCCGACGTCCTGTTCCTTCGTCTACCTCTTCACGGAGTACTTCTTCATCCCTGCCTTATTTATCACACAGATGTGCTGAAAGAAACAGTCCAGAGGTTAAAGTCAGAAACACTATCCATGCACTACACCATTTGTGGCACTTGTCCGGTCAGCCCGGCACACCCGTTTCAGTTACTTCCGGCGGCTAGACTACTTGGGCGTTTTTGATTATATTATCCTCGTTATCGGATAAATTCATGACGTCGCCACACACTCTGACTACGATCCGCAGCGTGCTCCAAGGTACTCTGACAACAAAATCGAAAACACCCTTGGCAAAGCGGCTAGAAATCCTAGCTGGCTAAGTGATAATCGAGCAGCTCTATCCATGCACTACATTGTGACAGTGTCTAGGTGCAGCAGTCTAATGGAATGGATACAGTAAACCCAACCTGGTACCCTGTGCCCCAATAGTGGACGCAACCACAACTAATTCTATCATGCCAATTTGGTGAGAATTTTAGGACAACATTTGTTAGACATTTGTGATGTTATTTATTGTGTTTATTCCGAATTTATTTGCATAATACCAGTGTTCGAAATAGAGCATGTCTGCATGCCTGCGACAGGTTATTTTCCGTTAGGACTGGTGAAGTTTTAGCCTTGGACGTGCATATTTTGTGTTGTTTTTCGACTTACCAGTCTGATTGCTCTTTGTGCAGATAGTCTTACTACATGTCTTAAATGTAATTGCTATATTAAAAGGAAAAATGATTCATTCATTATAGCATTACGTCGCCTTAACAAATAAGCAATGTACAATATCTGTTTTTCTCAGTCAATGAGTATTTACAAGTTAACTATTCTTTGTTTAATTATTAGTGGGCCAGTCCTGGAGGTACTGCAATACCAGGTCAACCCGCGGCAAAGGTGGAGCAAGCCCCTAACACTTCGCCTAGTACCAAAAATCAGTTTAATATCGATGTCCTCCAATGGAGGACGTATCAGATATTAAGCTGATAAGAACAGATACTACACTTTGATCTTAGCCAAAAGGCCGAGAAGCGATACCTGACAATCCCCGAGAAAAGAACTAGGTCACAATGGTGATTGTATATTTATAGGTGTGCTGTTAACTTAAATATCTATTCTTAAATAACCTATTTAGGTCATTGCATATTCAATTGTTTTACAACTATTGCCCTAACTTATATTTAATTGTGATATTAATATATTTACTCATCATTTGCTAGGAATTCTAAAATTCAAAATAAACAGCATAAAATGTTGTTACGAGAGCTTAGCCACGCTCTACGCACAAGTAATCCAACTGCAGTAATGTATAATGGGTAGAAATTAGTGTAAATTACCAGATAGCCAGGAGAGCACTCTAGTCTGGAAACTAGAGTGCCCTACAAAACATCTAAAGACCCTTAATCTTTATGAACATATAAAATTGTAATAACAAATAATTGCACAACCGTGTGCTAGTGTGTAGTGGATATTTTTGCGTTATAAACTTACATTATATTTAGCATTTAAAAAAACAACAGAACCGACTATTGAAAATCAAGAGGGCCAAACGGGCACGCCAGAAATTAAGTTAGCATGCCCGACAATGGTTTTAAGTGCCTTTGGCCCGCAGGCAGGCGTTATTTCTACCCCTGTATAACACTTAAGAAGACGAGCACACTGTAATTTGTGTAAATGTATCAAAGGAGCCAATGAACAAGTCTAGTTTACCATTGTTTATAAACGGAAGCTAAATATAGCGACAGAGTGCATGGATATCGCCTAGCCGCGAAAATAAAATCGGAATCGACAAATAACGTCACAAATGTCTAACAAATGTTGTCCTAAAATTATCACCAAATCGCCATGATGGATCTAGTCGTGGTCGAATCCATTATCTTGGCCAATCACAGGGGAGAACCGCATGTGGGTAACTGCAGTTACCCACATCCAATATGGCGTAGGGCTCAAATTAGGGCTCGATATCGCATTCCAAAATGCTTATTTCAAAAACTGTACGATTCAAAAACCCATATTTTATAAATATCTTGCAGTTTCCGTAAATGGACATATAAAAAATACTCGTTAAACATGAAAACTCATATCAACAAAATCTCTCAATTTGATCCCTACGCCATATTTGGATGTGGGCATGCGGTTCTCCCCTGTGCCAATGCCTGGACCGGAAGGTAGAGAGGGCACAGAGTAGCAGGTAAACAATGTTGTTACTTACACTGAGATCTCGGAAGTATTCGTTGTAGTCTAGTGCATATCCAACCACAAACTTGTTGGGCACTTCAAACCCAATGTCTGAAACAACATTAGAAACATAATGTCTGAATTACTCTTTTACTAGAATTATAGCGCAATAGTAGAACGTTGTACTTCGGAGTCAAAGATTCCAGGTTCATATCCCGTCCTGGGGGCCCGGTATCAATATTTGTTCAAGTTACCTTTATGACGCGATATTGATAGGATGCACTCAGAGGTACTCACAGTCGGGTCTGTATGTCAGAGATACTCACAGTCGGGTCTGTATGTCAGAGATACTCACAGTCAGGTCTGTATGTCAGAGATACTCACAGTCGGGTCTGTATGTCAGAGATACTCACAGTCCGGTCTGTATGTCAGAGATACTCACAGTCGGGTCTGTATGTCAGAGATACTCACAGTCGGGTCTGTATGTCAGAGATACTCACAGTCGGGTCTGTATGTCAGAGATA
>JAVCKZ010048439.1:0-18533 GCA_034780755.1 Lepetodrilus elevatus
AATCATTACTGTTAGCAGGTTATATTTCTGAATGATTCGCTAAATGATTGGGTAAATTTCTATTTTTAGAGGTACCCCTAAATGAATGCCGTCAGTGCGCGAGAACTTATGCAACGATTAATACCACGAAATGAACAGGGGGGCTTGAGCGGGTAGACATTGCTTGAAATGAATATGGACACAAGCCGATGGGGATAGATTAATGAATGATTGACTACCTAGACAGCTTTAGGACTTAAGTAGATAAGGTATAATCCTACACGCCTTACTCGATATACCCATCCAATTAGATTTTAGGCTGTGAATACTCCACCGGCTAAAGATCGGTGGAGTATTCACAGCATTCGATTCTCTTTATCACCATTCACTACTAGGTTCCATGCAATCATATTCCGAATCTTTCCACTGTCTTAATACCTTAAAAACGTCATAAGGAGAAGCCAGAGGCCGGCCCACTTTTTGCTCTGCTAACGAAACAACAGCAGGGATATTTAGGCGTAAAAACGGGTTAGTTTTTAACTCTAACTCAAGCGTTGAAGGCACCGTAGGTTTACCCTGCTCGGCAAGCATGACATCTGTTTTATCTCTCCTTAACAAATCAGGGTTCTCGGGTTCTACCCACTTTGCAAAACCTAGATTATCGACCGTGTACTCATGCGCACAATATATTAGGGTTTGAGGAGGCAATTTAGCAATACGCTGTAATGAGGCTGCAAGTTGTTCAAAGGTACCATCAAAAATACGACCACATCCTCCAGCAAAAACAGTATCTCCACAAAACAATGCTCCGTACCCGAAGTAGGCGATATGTCCCCCCGTATGCCCCGGAACATCGAGTACCTGGAAATGAACATCCATCGCAGGAACGGTCACCAAATCACCTTCTCCAAGGCGTTGAGTAATGCCAGGAATACGCTCGTGAGCCGGGCCAAATACCGGCACATCCCCATAGACCTCGATTAATCGGCAAATACCTCCCACATGATCACTGTGGTGGTGTGTAATAAGAATCGCGCTCAGCGCAAGACCGTGTTGATCCAGATTATTTATAACTGGATCGGCATCGCCAGGATCAACCACTACCGTAAAACCCGGCCATTCATCATTCTGTATTCGCCAAATATAGTTGTCGGCAAAGGCTCTTATTGGTACAACGGAAAGCATCAAATGGAATACTATATCAAAAATGGAACGCACTATACTACGCCAGTTACGGCTGATGCCCCTAATACTCCTAACGAATCTGGCCACATCACCTATCAAAGCAAAAGAGGGACAGACACCATCGCTTATACTCAATAACATGGAAGACGAAATAGCAGACAACATACGCAACTATGTAGATCTTTCAGAGTATAACTGTGACCTCCCTGAGTGGCGACTTAAGCGCCTGGAAAAGGTAACTAAAAAGAATACAACAAAAGCTCTTCGTGCTCTTGGCTACTATCAACCAGTGATTAAACTTAAAACAGACCATAAAAAAAACTGCTGGAAGCTCAGTCTGAAGATTAAGCCAGGCCAACAAATACGTCTAC
Organism: Lepetodrilus elevatus; assembly: GCA_034780755.1. NCBI lineage: Eukaryota > Metazoa > Mollusca > Gastropoda > Lepetellida > Lepetodrilidae > Lepetodrilus > Lepetodrilus elevatus. The sequence goes on from JAVCKZ010048439.1 coordinate 1,536, forward strand.
GAAACGTGAATATATCCATCAATGGTGAGCTGAAAAATACTCAAGCCTACCAGACGTTTAGAAATAATTTCCCTCTTAAAAAAGGCCACGGACTCAAGCATAGCGACTATGAAAAAACTAAACTTGGAATACAAACCCTTGCCAGCCGTTTCGGGTTCTTCGAAGGCCAATTTAGCCGCCATCAGCTATCCATCGACCCGGTAAAAAATATTGCCGACATTTATTTAACGTTTAAGTCTGGCCCCCGTTATCACATAGGAAAGCTTACTATTGAGCAATCTCAATTTAACAATACGTTTATTCATAAATACCTAAAGATCCACGAAAATCAAGCATATGACAGTCAAAACCTAACAAAACAACAACAAGTGTTCAATGACAGCGAGTATTTTTCATCGGTTGAAATCACTGCCACACGTGAACCTAATGTTGACCACAAGGTACCCATCAACATTCGTCTAACCGAGCGTAAAAAAAATGCCTACCAAGTTGGCGTAGGTGCCTCAACAAATGAAGGGCCTCGTACCCGCTTTTCCTACGAAAACCGTTGGGCTAATCGCCGTGGCCACCACTATTCAGTGGATACCCGCTGGTCGCCAGTCGTCTCCGAAGCCAGCCTTAACTACACTATTCCCGTGGGCGATTCGGGAAAGCACCGGTGGGAACTCGGCTTTGGATACCGTACCGAAAAGACAGACACTACCAGGGCCACTGCGGTAAAGAGTGGCGCAAAGTTGATAAAAAGGCTATCCAACGGCTGGAACCGTACCCTCTTTCTGGACGCTTTGCAGGAAAAATTCACGACAGGGAACGACGCTGATAAGGTTCTCCTGCTCATGCCCGGCATTGGCTTGAGTAAAAGCAAAAGAGATCGGCTAAAACTCCCCCGCAAAGGATGGAGATTGAACCTAACGATTAAAACGGCATTTGAAGATCTTTTATCCGATATCAATCTAGCCCAACTGGCTGGCTCAGCAAAAATGATCCGGCCACTTGGTAAAGGCCGAGTACTGGCCAACGTGAGCGCGGGATTTACTGAAGTTAACCAGTTTTCGAAGCTCCCTGTATCCTTACGTTTTTATGCCGGTGGTGATAACAGCGTACGTGGATTTGGCTATAAAACACTCGGGCCTAAAAATACGGACAATGAAGTGACCGGTGGCAAGCATCTACTGACCGGAAGCCTGGAGTATGAGTATCCCTTCAAGCAAAATTGGGGAGTGGCTATTTTCATCGATACAGGCAACGCATTTAACGATATCAGTGACTACACATTATACACCGGCATAGGCTTTGGCCTACGCTACCATTCCCCTATTGGCCCGGTCAGGCTAGATGTAGCGCAAGATATCGAAGGAGATGAGTCCATCCGCCTCCATTTAAGTATGGGCCCCGATTTGTGAGGCATCTATTTGGAGGGCTTTACTGGTTTTGGCTCCTAAGTACATTACTACTCGTTTGTCTCATTGCTATACTTTTAGGGACACCTAAGGGTACCGCTTTTCTCGTCCATAAAGGCGCTGAAATCAGCGGAGAGAAAGTCGCTATTAACGGTATAAAAGGAACCCTTCTCAAAGGAGTTAGTGCAGATAAAGTCACCTACAGCCACGATGGCTTCGAAGTCCAACTCACCGACATCGTATTAAAACCCTTACTACACGATCTGATGAGCAAAAAACTGCGTATTCATCAGATCAAGGCAAACACCGTCTTCATCCGGAGACTTTCACAAAAAAAAAATCGCAATGACGCACTCTCACGGGAAAAACTTCCCGAATTTTCCTCCCCTTTTTCCATACAAATTGATTCACTGGAAGTGAGCCAACTTAATATTCAGTCTGGTAGTAAAATACAAACATACGAGAATATCCGTACCTCTGGATCCTTACAAAACTCCACGCTTAATATTGATCACCTGCACAGTCGCATCAATATTTATAGTACAGACATATCCGGTTATATCACCTTTCATCGCCCTTTCCCGCTCTCATTTAAAATAGACTTAAGCGATAAGTATGACTCAAGCGTACATGCACGGTTGGATGGAGAAGCAGAACACTACCAACTCATCGCGGCTGCAACAAGTAATAAACCGTCGCTTCCCTCTTTTACCGCTCACTTAAAGAGCACTGGCGATATCAGTCATCTCAGTATTGAACAAGCTACCGCACACCTATTAAATGGGAGCTTAACGCTCAGCGGGGATATTGACTGGAAAAAGAAGTTACAAATACACACAACATTTTCTGCGCAGGGTATTAATCCAGGTAAACTCGTTTCGGAACTACCAGGAAAAATCTCCTTGAAAGGCAAAGCATCATTTACCCATCAAACACTCAAAACACGTTTCAATGCAAACGGTCAATTGAAAGGCACGCCTTTAACGTTTCAAAGCGACCTGTCACTGCAGCGCGATAACGCTGATATTCACAATGCAAAAATGTCAATTGGCGACAATGTAGTAACCATTAAAGGGCGGGTATCCTACGAACAAGCCGACAATATTCGATATCGTATTCATGCCGCAAACTTAAGTACACTATACCCAGGACTTAGTGGAAAACTGACGGGTACGGGACGCCTACACGGTCAGTGGCAAAAGCTCAAGATCGTATCCAAGCTAAAAGGAGAGAGCCTCTCCATGATGTCACAACATATCGAAACGCTCACGATGAATATTCAATCATCAGAGAAATCAGCGGAATCCAAACTTAATTTTCAGGCAGAAAATATTCTCGCGGTAGGACAATCAATACAATCACTTTCGGTTAAAGGCCGGGGCAAACTCAAGCACCACTCGCTTCACTTCTCTCTAAAGGATGGTCCTTACGGAGCAACACTCAATGCAAACCTTAATGGTCAATTGGATACTGCAAAAATGGCATGGAAAAGCCAACTTGAAAAACTACGAGTCTCAATCCCTGACCTTGCTGAATACCAACAGGAACAGCCAACAACACTACTACTTTCAAAAGAAAAACAACGCATCTCTGAGTTCTGCCTAAAAGGCCCCATAGAAAGGCTCTGCATGGATGGCAACATTAACCTTCACGAGAAATCGCTCATTAAAGGCTATCTCCAACAACTACCTCTCAAACGACTGGGAAAGTGGATACCTCATAGCAACAGTTTAACAGAGCACCTTGGCAGTGAATTTAGGATCACCGGACATAACCATCTGTGGAAACTGAGCTCACGAAGCAAACTGGATACTCATAATTATATGGATGCACAACTCAGTTTTGAGAGAACAAAAAAGACAGTCGAAGGAAAAATCACGGCCAAATTTGATAAACTCCAATGGATCACTCTTTTCACCGAAACAATCAACCAGCCGCAGGGGCGAGTAAATGCTAATATAGACATTAGCGGATCAACAGCGCAACCCGAGTTCGTAGGTTCCATTAAGCTTAAGGAGGCTAGAGCACGCATCCCCGCAAGTGGTACAGAACTCACCAACACAAACTTACTGATTAACCTGCAAGCAGGTCAAACCGCACAACTTTCAGGTGGCATCACATCTGGAAAAGGTATAATCAATCTTAACGGCAGCGCAACCTGGTCTCAACTCCCTCATTGGAATGCCGATCTCGCCATTAGTGGGTACAACTTTCAAGCGATAAATTTACCCGTCGCCCGCATCAACGTCTCACCAAATATCCTCGTGAAAGCCGATGAAAACAATACGACCATCAACGGCACCCTCTCTATTCCAAATGCAGATATTAGGCTGAAAAACCTATCAGACAACGCCAGCAAACCCAGCGCTGATGAAGTTATCGTAGGAGGGCTTGCCACCAAACCTGAATCAGACTCGCCAGCATTAAAATTAGCCATCAATTCTGACATCAATGTTCGACTCGGCACAGAAGTCAACTTACAGGGGTTTGGCTTGAATACCCGAATAGAAGGTACCCTTAAACTTCGAGAACGTCCGGGCAAGCCCATTAACGGAGATGGGACGTTAACCATGGTAGACGGGAAATACAAGGCCCTTGGCCAAGAGCTAGTTATCGAACAAGGTGAACTTTATTTTAATGGGCCTTTAGATGCTCCACGAATGGATCTACGTATCATTAACCCCACCAAAAACCCTATCAAAGACGTCAAAGTAGGGTTGAGTATTACCGGCCCACTGCAACAACCCGAAAGCCACTTATTTTCTACCCCTCCAATGCCTGAAACTGAAGCACTGGCTTATCTGCTAACCGGAAAACCATTTGGTGCCACCGGAGAAAGCGAGTCGGGCCTTTTGCTCAATGCAGCCGCGAAACTCGGCATGAAGAAAAGCGCTAGCAAGATTAATCGCATTCGCGCTAAAGCGGGGCTCGATACCCTTCAGCTAGCGACGGATAATGACCTCACTGAGAGCGAACTGATCATAGGAAAATATCTCTCATCGCGGCTCTATCTTGAATACATCACTAAACTGTTCACCGATTCTGAAATCTTTTCCTTACGTTATGAGTTTACCGATAAATTACACCTGGAGGCTGAATCAGGCGCAAAAGCCCAGGCACTGGATCTGATCTATCAATTCGAAAAATAAAGGGCTTTAATCCAATCCATAGATGGGCTATGTTGGCATTCATATAAGGTGAGCTAACAACTTAATTTGCTTATGAAGTATTTTCTCCCCGTTATGCTGGGCCTCCTACCCAGTTTGGTAGGCGCTATCCAGATTACTGATTACCTAGATCCTGAAAGTAGCTACGAAGAAGCTTTCGTACTCGGGCAGTTCAATTCTAAATCTGGGAATCAGGATCAAACCAGTTATGATTTGGCGCTAAAAGCTAATTATGAGAAGAACTATAGCTCCCTCCCCCGTAGCTGGCGATTTCTCGCCGATGGCAGTACCGATATCTCACGCGGATCAAACCGGATCGATAAACGTCAGGAACGAAGTTTTGCCAATTTTCACGCTAATATTGACACTTACTTATTCGAGGAGCGCCCAGTATTTTGGTTCGGCTCTGGAGACATCGGCTACCTGAGCGATGCCAAAAATGAATTTCTAAAGTTTGGCATTGGAATCGGATATGGCCGCGTCATTAACGCAACACCGCTAGCCAGACTTCTCCGAGTAGAAGATGAACTACGCGAACACGGTGTCGTTCTCGACCGTATTTCAGATCTAGAGTATCTAGATATGGCACGCATTATTGCACGCGAAAATGAGTTTCGAAGCCGCTACGGAACCGATGAATACAAAGCGTATTGGTTCGAAGCTGTCGAGAAACGACTACAATCTGCGGGCGTATTAAAAACAGGGCAACTAGGCGCTCTGGGTGCCCTCCAGATGAACCGCGTTCTATCCGACGAAGCCATCAAAATCCGTAAACATGGCTGGTCATTACGCACGGGGCTCGGACTGATTGTGCAGGATTTTCAAGGCAATCACGGAGACCCTTCTATCGATGTGATATGGGAATACGCCAAACCACAAGGTTACAGGGGACAATTCATCAACACCTTGAGCTACTCAAAAATACTGACCAATAAATCCGGCCGCCTACTGAAAAATGACATGAGCTATACGTGGGAAATATCCGACCTTATCGACTGGGAAAACCGCTGGAACATCGTTATTGATAAAACAGATCTCGATGATAAAAATACCACTGCAAATACGCTGAGCAGTTCATTTAACTACTACATCACCAACCGCATCAGCGCTGATGCGACCGTTTCAGCAACCAAAACCGAGGATAATATTAACGGAAATGATAACGATGCTACCGATATCGCAACATTTGTAGGCATCAGATATCGCCTCAAATAACAGCCGTGTTTAGCTTTACCCTTAAAAAGGCCATCCACAGTCTTCTTTTGAAATATTTAGAAATATCAATATGATATAAATCATATATAAACCACTCCACAAGGAAAATAGTTCTCGGAGAAACTTCCAAATAATCAACCGATTATTTTAACAACGCCAAATAACCGATTGATATTAAGAACAATATATATCTGGATTTTGTATATTAACCTATGTTAAAGTACTCTCACGTTAATTAGCGTTTGGCTCACTAAACGATAAACGCAACTCTAGTTGCTTTCAGGCAAGCTGCCGAGCCATTCCACAAGGATAATTATATAAGGAAATTATGGTTCAACTCGCCTCTCATCCTCCTAAACTCTTCCCCCCAATTCATATTCGAACGCTGCTGACTTCCTTATTATTACTCGCAGTCACCTCTGTTAATGGGCAGGTAAGTACCCAGGTAAATATTGCTGCTGACACTCCTTATATTATGGTAAATCACCAAGGGACTGAGGTGAAAATCCAGCGCATTCAGGATGTAGAAAATAAACTAGTCGATGATTTTTCCAAAACATCCCGACCCTGCCCTCCTTTTTGTATTCACCCCATGGAAGCTGCTGAGGGCGTCCGAACCCTTGGAGAGATCGAGTTACTGCACTTCATACAAAATGAAATTGCGGCCGGAGAGGGGCTTTTAATCGATGCACGCATGCCCAAATGGTATGCAAGCGAAACCATTCCAACCGCGATCAACATCCCTTTTGTTGTTTTTAGTCACCCTTCACCCAAGCGGGAGCATATCTTGGAGTTGATCGGCGGCATTCAAAAGGAGCCTGGCAAATACGACTTCTCGATGGCCAAAAAGTTATCATTTTTTTGCAACGGCCCTTGGTGTGACCAATCACCCAGAGCTATCCAAGGACTCATTGAGGCAGGATACCCTGCGGAAAAACTCGCCTATTATAGAGGCGGAATGCAGGCGTGGAAATCATTTGGATTAACCACTGTCTTACCGAAAAGTTATGCCGTTGAATAAATAAAAGATTGCCCTTACTGTAGGAAGCTTAAAACGAACACTTAAGTTTCATTACTAGTAATGAAAATTTGATCATTATTGTCACCTAACCACCAGCAATAACGCCAGCTAGGCGGCAATTCATTACAATTTGAATATAGTTTTTAATTTTATACGTTTAATAAGAGGTAACAGGGAATGTTTACGTTAAAAAATATCTTTTGGATGACTTTGGTTATATTAAATCTAACTTTTATTGCCGTTGTCTCCTATACGCGACTTAAGCCACCAACCGAGGTTGTTGCCCAAAGTCCAGAAAAGATTCCCGCCGATGGTAAGCAGTCAAACGACTCAGCTAATTGGCGCTTCGCTTCGGCTGACTCAAGAGATCTCTCAAAAATAAGAGAGCCCGGTCACTCTTCAGAAAACGCTATGAGGTTAATTTCCACAAGCGATCAAACAGTGAAACCTATAACGGATAGAAAAGCAGACTCTATACTCTCCGAAAGAACGCCTCTTTCCTCTAACGCAACAACGCCAACAGTTCCATCAAATACCATTGAGGTCTCCGCAGCCGCTAACGCTTATTCGTTAAACCCTGAAGATACTCAAACGACAGATAATAAGCCTACTCCAGTCAAGCACTCCTTAGAGAAAAGCTATAAAGTAGACACCTACTACGATGGCAACTTGGTTCGAGCTGAAGAAACTGATAATGACGGAAATTTACAGGTCACCATTAAGGAGACCATGAACACGGATGACCTAGGGAAATTGCCGGCCCAAGATACCCGCTATGTAGAAGCGCTAGAACAATTATCCAGCAATACTGAAGAAGCTCCAGCAAATAATATCAATGAACAGACAGCCACATCAACAGTCGCTAAATCAAACACTGCGGAACAGTCAGTTGATTATTTCAACAAAGTGGATGTCAGTGTAAAAAACAAGGTGCCGCAACGTGACAATAATATGACCTTGGCCAAACAAATCGAAAATGCTGTTTCAGGCATGGATGCCTCCAGCCCTAACCGCAAAAATTCGACTGCTGATAAAGCTGATGACCTATTTTTTCAGGCTCTTGAAACCGAATCGAAAGAACGCGCCAATGAAATGCGCACAATTAAAATCGCCCGTGGTGATACCTTATGGGATATTGCACAGCGCGCCTATGGAAATGGATTTAAATACGAAAAGATCTTTGAGGCAAACCCATACTTATCCAGCCCTGATAAAATCAAAATCGGTGACACCCTCCGCGTCCCAATCTGATTTAGTCCCAAAAAAAGTAAGACTAGAAATGCACGCTTGCCTGGGTCTGGGCTAGTCGTCTACTGTCCAAAATATAGCTGTCTCACATCAAATCAAATACTACCCCAAGCGGGTAGTATTCATTTTATCTGCTCCTCGCGCTTCTCTTCTCGTTCCTGATTAGACTTGGGCCACAGTTTCTTGGCTGCTCTGCTCAGGTGCTTTTCATGTCATAGAGGTTGAAAACACCATGCCGAGCCAAGGTTTGATTCAAACCTGATCGAAAGGCCGCTGGGCTAATATAATACTCACGGATAGTTTATTTACTAAAGTTTCACCGTTTTAGAGGAGATATCCAGGAGGGTAGAAGTATATTTAATTGGGTTTGCCTAGAATAAAGCAACCCCCTCAAAAAATACTACTGCCTAGCCGTTAGCCCATCCTTGCTTTGGAAAACGGTAGAACCTCAGTCTATCTAGAGCCTGCCAATAAATTATAATCGATTGATATTATTACTATAAACTGCTTGTATCGGGTATAACTAACTGCCGAACTCTAGCTAATGCTATGCGTTAAACTTGAACCCGACGCATCACTTAAGCATGACTTTAAACACTTGCTTTACGGCCTCTTTATTTGATGCCTCCCTGATAACGGTCACCCGCACGTTATCCCCCGGTCTTTTGTTCCAAAGCGCAAGACGGATATCACTGATCTTTCGCACGGATCGCGCATCCACTGAAACGATACGATCACCCTTTGCCAATCCCGCCTTTTCAGCCCCACTATTGGTAGAAAATGAGCCGATTTTCATGCCTTCTTTCGTAGGCTCAAGCAACACACCAATGAGTCCAGACTTTGGCAGCGTTTTTTCTTTGGAGAATAAAATATAATCCGCAGCCTCCGAACCCACATCAAAACCACCACCAGTTAAGACCGTCGCAAGCGTTGCATTGATTCGTCGCTGCAAGCGAACGGGAATTCCGGTACCAAACATGATGTGCCCCGCGCCGGCAAGTATGACCATTTTTTTATCCGGGTTCTTTTTCAGGTACTTTGCAGCATGCTCTGCCATACCCTCATCCCAAAGCAGTTGCGCATCAATAAAATAGTCTATATTGCGCTTTTTCATGCCGGGATGACCGGAAAAGACTGATTCAATCCGTTCTCGATAACCGGGTACTTTACGGTTGATAGATTTTGGAATGAGGCGCATCTCCTCTTTAGAAAGCGATTTAAGCCCCGTTGCACCTACCTTTTTCGTAATCTCGCCCGGTAAATTCAAGGCAACCAGTGGGATTTTATTTTCATGAGCAAAATAGATAATGGGTCGGTATAAACGATAATCGTATTGCCAACGATCATAATATTCTGTTTTTTGGAGAAACGTCTGCTCATTAATCTTACCCGCAATATAATCATCCAAAACTGGCTGAAACGAAGATTGAAAAAACTCTAAACCAATTGCCAACTTGGGATTACGCGCATACAAGGCTTTGATAACGGCCAGTTGATTAAGGTGGTGATCATATCGATCATGCGTCTCACCAACAAATACGACTCGCTTCTCCGCCAATGCAGGCACGATAGCCTCCAGAGATAGCGGGGCCTGGGTGTCTAGCACCATAATTCCTGGGGTGCTTGTCGAATCTGTCTTTGCCTCCGCTCGCTGGGCCATCTGCTGCTGATTAACCGGTAGCACCTGGCAAGCAGTCAATGATAAAATAATCAATCCCTGCAAAAACATTCGGCAAAGCAATGCTGTGCGTATTTTCTCGACAAAACAATGAGTATTGAGCACGATCTCTCCTTTGGGCATTTCAATATCTGGAATGCCCAAGGATACCTTACTGTACGAGAAATACGAGATTACCGATGGATTTCTCAATGAACGACATACGCCGTTCATGATCGGTATATAATCAAAAACCGATTACATACCCCTTATTTTTCAATGCAACTTATCGATTCCCACTGCCACATTGATTTTGAAGACCTCGCCAAGCGTCAGGATGAGGTTCTAGAAAATGCACGCGCGAATGAAGTCGCCTACATGCTCGCCGTTTCGGTTTGTCTAGAGGATTTTCCGCGTGTTCTTAAACTGGCGCAAAACCATAAAAATATTTTTGCATCGGTGGGTGTTCACCCAAACCACAAAGATGCTCACAATCCCAGCAAGGAAGAACTAATTGACCTGGGAAGTAACCCAAATATTGTCGCTATCGGCGAAACTGGGCTGGATTATTTCCGCAGCGAAGGCAATCTAGACTGGCAGCATGAACGCTTCGCTCACCATATCGCAGCCGCGCGCGAATTAAATAAACCTTTGATTATCCATACCCGTAGCGCTGCTGACGACACCATGAACACGTTGCGCAACCAAAATGCAGCAGAGGCTGGTGGTGTCATGCATTGCTTTGCCGAAGACTGGACGATCGCCCAACAAGCGTTAGATATTGGTTTTTACCTCTCGTTTTCTGGCATTGTGACGTTTAAATCTGCTGCCTCAATTCAGGAAGTGGCCCGAAAAGCACCACTGGATCGAATTTTAGTGGAAACTGATGCCCCTTTCCTCGCCCCTGTACCTCATCGTGGAAAAACCAATGAACCCGCTTTTGTTCGTCATACAGCAGAGTTCGTGGCTGATTTACGCGGCGTTTCAGTTGAAGCACTCGCTGAAGCGACGAGCAACAATTTCTTCACGCTCTTCGAGTCTGCTCAGCGTCATTGAAATACGCGATCCACCGTTAACTCCTCACGAACAGTGGCCATTCTTTTCTCTGCGGACTAGACTACTACTATTGACTACGACACGACTTTCCTTGTTCAGCATCTAAATATGCGCATCGTACGTAGTCTTTGAAGAGGAATCCTGAACGAATCCTAAACTTAACATTGGTTAAAGCGAGGCGAGTTCAGCGAGTATGGAGGGAATAAACAGATTCCCCTTCTTTTTATACAGCACACCTTAATACAACACACCAAAGGAGATTTTATGAAAACAACAAAGAAACTATCAGGGTTATCCGTAGCTACAGCAGCCGCAGCCTTATTCATGAGCGGATGTGGCACCATGGGTACTGAGGCCGCCAGCAGCGATGCAATGGCCAGCAAAGTTCATTGCGGAGGCATCAATTCCTGCAAAGGACAGACCGCTTGTGGTACGGCTAATAACGCATGCAAAGGACAGAATAGCTGCAAAGGCCAAGGCTGGTTACCCATGTCTCAGGATGAATGCGACGCCAAGGGCGGCAAAGTCACCAGCTAACTTTAATATTGACATGATCTAGCACGTTCAAAATCAAACATTGCTACACAGAACGGCGCTAGATTGTGCCAATACCCCTTATACAGCCTGCTCTCTCCATATGATAATCATTAGGCAGATTCAAGCCGATCAGCAGCCTCAGATATCGTGCGCAAACGGTCGGTGTATTCATCGCGTTCTTGTTTGAGTTCAGCCAGCTTGTTCGCAAGCATCTGATGATTTTCAGCCAATGAATTTATTCTATCTTCGTAGTTTTCTCTCTCGTGATGAAGCACTTCTATCTCCTGGGTCAGCTTATCTCGCTCATTGATGACCAATCGGAGGGGACTAGCGCTATCATCTTTTTGCCCATCCTGGGCCAACTTTAGACTATGACTAACTTCTTTTTTTTGGGATGAAAGAACCGATACACGCTTCAGTAACTTCTTAATTTTAAGCTTTGCAGACTCAAGCTGCTTTTTTCGGTCTCGATGGTCGGCATCCCGACGCGCGACAGCCTCCTGATAGGTATCCATCAGCCCAACATATTTTGTTTCAAATTCATCCCGCTGCCGGCTAATACTATTACCTCTTTCCTTCAGGTCACAGATCTCTGCCTTATACTTAGTGATGCCCTCTCGGCTCCGAGAGTACTGCTCTTTTAACTCAAGGAGTTTATTTTTATGGTAACTCCTATCTTCTTCCAGTAGGCGGTACTTCATGCGCCAATCTTCTATGGTTTCTATCTCTCGCTTAACCCTACTCCGGGCAAGCCATTGAACAATCACTCCACCTAATAGAGCCGAGACCAACATACAAAGAATTAATTTTGCTATTAATAAGTTCATCCTTTAGATACCTCCCAAAATTCCACAACTACAACAAATCAAATAGTTTTTTTAAACTTAGCTGCTTAACAACGGCAAACTCCATCTTATGTCACAGCAAAGCTATCGCAGTTATATTACCGAACCTGCCTTCATTCCTAGTGAACTAGGTCACGAATATCACCAATGAAAAATATCAATCGGGAGTATGCTCAAAATTGTCTATGGAAAAACAAATCTAAAGACTTTAAGCAACATAATTTCACCAGAATGCCCAGGCACTCCTAAAATAATAACGCCCTTCAAATAAAACCAAAGGAGCATTTACCCACAAGACTTATTGACCTTTAGCGGCAAGTAAGCCTCGTTATTGACTCAGTGGCTATTCATGTCAACATGATATTTCGATATCCTAGCCGGTATTATTCCTTGAGATCAATAAATGTAATACAACGTAAACCCCATGATGCTTAATCGTGCCTCATAGGCTTGAGATGCACCACACATACCCTCCCCCCCCTTTAGGGCGAGGCGCATAGCCATAAGGAAGTACCATGAAGGAATTTATCGACCTGTTTTCCCATCTTGATCCCGCAGCGTATGCCGTCATCACACTGAATATCCTCCTGCTTATTTTCGCACGCCGAATTCTTACTCATGGCTTCCGAATCAAACCAAAATCGCACCAATACACGTTATGGCTAATGGTTTTCAGAGGAATTAACTTCCTGATTATTTTTGCCATGGGATATTACTATTGGTATCAACCTGCAATGGAAAAAGGCCCTGCGCTAAAAATTCTAGCCATTCTAGCCATTGCCTATGCGGCCTATTTACTTATCAATCTCGGGAACTACCTCATCCTTAAACGCTACGGAAAGCAACGGGAAATTGAGGGAAAAACCCGCCGGACTGAGACATACCAGACTCGTGCGGTGAGTATTTTCAGTAGCGTATTCATTAGCATTGTCGCGCTCATTGCCAGCATCCATGTGCTGGGCTTTGACTCTCTGCTAGAGGCCGGTGGTGTCATTGGATTTATTGGCGTATTTCTCGCATTAACACAAAGTACCTGGGCACCGGATATTTTTAGCGGTCTGATTATTCTCAACAGTGATATGCTCAGTGAAGGCGATATTATTGAACTCAACGATGGCAAGCAGGTGTATGGCCTGGTATACAAAACCAAGCTCTTCCATACTGAAATTCTCAATTTAATTGACAATCACCGTGTGATGATTCGCAATGCGCGTTTACGTGATTTCACCATTCATAATCTCAGCAAATTCGCATCCGCGCGTGGATTACGTGAGAAACTCGTATTTAAAATTGGCTACGACGCACCGACTGAACAAGTAGAAAAAATGTTTCATGATGCCTTTAAAAAAGCCAACGAGAGCGGCATTGACATTGAAGACCAGCATGGACTTGAAATTGGCATTCACGATACCGGCGACCACGCCGTAGAGTGGGTGGTTTTTTACCATACAAAAAACATCCGCAAGCTCATGCGCACTCGCCAACAGATGATGGCTGAGTTTTACGCCACCTCACAACGCTATGGCATTTCGTTATCCACACCGTACACTCACCAGCTTCAAGGTGCGCTCGGTGTTAACGAATAAGCCGGTATATGTCAGGTAGCTCTCACTCAAAAAAGCCATGAAAACCAGCCTTTGCCCAACTCATCCTCGCACCCTACAAGCTGCGTTTTATAGCGCGCTGCCCGTTTTTCTACGCGATGCGCTACTTTTTGCAACCAACGTTTTTTGCGGTAGCTTTTCTTTTTATAGCCCACCTGCCCTTCATGGTAGGCTAGGTACTGGCTATAGGCATCGCTTTTAGATATCCCCAATTCTCGTGTGGAGGTCGCCCCATACCAACCAATAAAATCCACAACATCATCAAAATCATCTCTATCTGCCCAGCGATGGCCTGTCGACTTGCGGTATTTATCCCAGGTACCATCTAGCACTTGACCATACCCATAAGCACTCGACTGACGCTTCCAAGGAATCACCCAAAGCAATTTAGTCCTCGGGGGTTTGGCATCATCTTTAAAAGCAGATTCTTGGTAAATAATCGCTAGTTGTACATGAATAGGCACGCCCCACTGACGGTAGCTCTTCAATGAGGCTTTGTACCACCCGCCTTTTTGATCAAAGACTTCGCAGCTATTTCCTGGGTTTCGTGGGGGACTGTTTGAGCAGGCACTCAACAACGTAACAACCAGTAAAGCGAAGACTAACCAACCGCTCCCAGAGAGAGTCCCTTTCAAATAAGGGGGTATACGCATAACATTGAGCACGAAGGGGTTCCTTTTATTTTTTACATGCATATTTAGGATATTGGCTCAAATTATAACAATACTCTAGTGTATTACGTTGCAACCTATCTCGAATAAAAATCAGTAAGGGCCACTCGCGAATTAGTGCCGTTTAGTACTTGTTTCTCACCTCGCGTTAGTGAAGAATCTAGAAACTGGCACCTCATTTTTATCTCTACCTCAATGGAATCATCGTTTACTACCGCTCAGCAAGCCCCCAGGTTATCTAGATCTCCGTGGCGTTTTGCACTGCATTTTTATGGCAAAGTGCGTTTCTCTCTTCTGGTAATATTTATACTTGAGGCGGCAGAGGCGTTATGCGTCATTATGCTCCCGTATGCCATCAAGGAAATAATCGACGCAGTCACGTTGGCTAAAGGAGCGGGCACCAACGTATTTAATACCACCTACGATGCTTTGGTATTATTCGGCCTTCTCAACTTAGGCATCGTTTTATTTAGCCGCGCCAGTGGCGCTGTTTTAGTCATGACAGGCCCTCGCCTTAGAGCCACTATAAAAAAATCGCTGTTCAGTTATTTGCAGCACCACTCCCATCGCTACTTTATATCGAATTTTTCCGGCTCGCTGGCCAATCGAATCGCCGAAGTTTCAATGGGCTGTATGCATGCTTTATGGACCCTAACATTCGATTTCTACCCACTCATCATAAAATCTCTAGCCGCTTTGGTCATACTTTTTTCTGCCAGCAAACAATTGGCACTCGTACTCAGCATCTGGCTCGGAATATACATGTATGTGTCCTTTATTTTAGCTAAACGCTGCCGAGTTTACGCAAAAGATTTTGCCAAGGCACGATCAGAAGTCACCGGCAAAGTGGTTGATTCAGTCACCAATATGATGAACGCCAAAATGTTTGCGCGCAGTCAGTACGAAGAAGAATATTTAACAGACTACCTAGACCATGAAGTTGACCATGCCTTGCGTACTTACTGGTATATGGAAAAGCTGCGTTGGTTTCAATTTACAGCCGCTTTCGTTTTAATGGTTAGCATGGTTGGCTATGCCATCAAAATCTGGGCAGATGGCAATATGACCGTAGGGGAATTTTCCATGGTCGCTAGCCTTGCCATCATGCTAATTGAAGCGGCAAGAGGACTAAGCCGCACCTTTCTTGAATTCTTCGAATATATCGGCAATATTTCAGATGGAGTGTCTGTGTTCATTCAACCCCATGAAATTGTCGATCAAACTGATGCAAAAAAACTCATCATCGATAACGGAGAGATTGCCTTCAAGGATATTGTTTTCACATACCCTGGCAATATCTATTTATTTAACCACCTCACTGTCACTATCAAACCTAAACAACACGTAGGCTTAGTTGGTTTTTCTGGCTCAGGGAAATCAACCTTTGTCAATTTAATATTACGGCTTTTTGAACCACAAAGTGGTGTAATCAACATCGATAAGCAAAACATCCTCAATGTTACTCAAGATAGCCTACGTGAAAGCATCTCCATGATCCCGCAAGACCCCATGTTATTTCACCGCAGCCTGATGGAAAACATCCGCTATGGCAAGCTCGACGCCAGCGACAAAGACGTTATCGATGCCGCTAAAAAAGCTTATGCACACGAATTCATTATGCAGACTGAAGATGGTTATGAATCCCTGGTTGGCGAACGTGGTGTTAAACTTTCCGGCGGCCAAAGACAGCGTATTGCTATCGCACGAGCCATTTTGAAGGATGCTTCTATTTTAATTCTCGATGAAGCGACTTCAGCGCTGGACTCTGTCACTGAGAAAAAGATTCAACAAGGGCTGGATTACTTAATGAAGAATAAAACCGTCATCGTTGTTGCCCATCGTTTAAGTACCATCTCACACCTGGATCGCATTCTAGTATTCGATGAAGGTAACATTGTAGAAGACGGAAGCCACATCGAACTTTTACAAAAACAGAGTCATTATGCCCGCCTTTGGGATATGCAGGCTGGAGGTTTTATGCCCGATAATAAGACTGAATAAACTCAATACTATTGGCTTCATTTTTATTTCCCTGAAAATTAGAACCCGGGGTCTATTTTACCTCAATGACCACTTTAATCCCCTAGTGTTTACATGAGAATTATTCCGAAATCGATTATAGATTCCTCCAAATATCATTCTCATTCTGCCAGCTAATGACCTGTGGATTACCTCTCAATTTTTATTTTATCTACTCCACTCATACCTTAATTATAGGCCTATATCGATATATTGCTGAAGATACTGGCACATTTTTGTACTCTCTGCATCTCTCAGAAATAAG
Organism: Lepetodrilus elevatus; assembly: GCA_034780755.1. NCBI lineage: Eukaryota > Metazoa > Mollusca > Gastropoda > Lepetellida > Lepetodrilidae > Lepetodrilus > Lepetodrilus elevatus. Next base: position 18,241 of record JAVCKZ010048439.1, read on the forward strand.
ATAGCAAAGGGCGTAAAGGATGGTTGTTTGGCTAAAAAATGCAGTAACAGCAGGAAGCTCTCGTGAGCTCGAAGCTGAGAACGAGGCATTACGCAAAGAAATCACCCAGCTTCGTAGCCACCCCAAAGACCCGAGGCGTTTGGCTACGCAGGAAGGGTGTAGCCGCGATATAATGTATAAATTAACAGGTCGCACCATACTGACTTATTTTCCCCAAAAATAGCTCCCAACGGCTAGATCGCTCCAATGTTCTCAAGCTTAAAATAATGGATACCCCTTTTTCATGCCATCTC
>JAVCKZ010048450.1:0-18533 GCA_034780755.1 Lepetodrilus elevatus
AATTTTAACGTCTAAGAGCAACTCGTTAAATTCGTTAAAGTTTTATGCTCGTTAAAATTTTATGATTTACAGTAATTGAAGGAGGTTGTATCCATCAGATATACTACCCAGTACTGGTATGTAACCATATTACTTCCATTTGCCAATTGTATGTACCTCCCCATCCGACCAAAATTAACCATTTCCAATCAAACCAATACAAGTAGACAATTCTGAGGTTAGTTTTCCAGAAATGATTAGTATTATATTGGGTTGATTTGGTGCATATACCCGCTTTCATGATTAGCTGTTGCTAATTCACGCCTATTCAAGTCAACCATTCTTATTTTACTTTTCAGGTGCCTGTTGCTATTGTAACGTCAATGCTTTCTATTGTGGCGGGAGCCCAGTTACAACTATCGTGCAACGGGAACCAAATCTAATTGGTATTTAGTTGATTGGATTGGGTTTGTACACAGCTTTCAAGGTTATTTCACTCATATCACGACTTGCATGTATTGTGTGCGCATTCCTTGTTCAGGCATGGCAATAGACAATTCAGGCAGGCTCCAAACAATTTCCATGGCAAATAAATTGACACCTGGACAAATAAATCAGCAGATTTCCACAGTCATGCCTGCCTATTGAATGTAGGCTGAATTTCCACTGGATTTCCGCAGATTCGCAGAAAATTCTCATGCCTGCCTGTGTTGAATTTAGGCTAAATTTCCAATGGCTGGGCTCCCTGACATAAACTTGTTGACAGACAGAGCGGTTCGCCAGTCATTGATGTGTAATTTCCTGTCCTCTGATTGTCAAGTATCTGACACACTGCCTCTGAGGCGAGCTCCTCAGCCCACAGGCAAAGACTGGCAGCGGCCTTGTCACAAATCCCGAAGCTGTTCTCCTGTGAATACCTCTTTGCAGGTGTCGCTTGCATGAGAGAGTCCTGACTTAGGATTGACATCAAGGCTGGCATATCCCATTATCAGGAGACAGGAGTGTGGGTTGCATGTTTTAACCTTCTCACTGCTTGATCTTTTTGTTTTTATAATTGGTGTTTAGAGCTGCTTTCAAATAAAATTCACCTTATAGCACGGCCTGTCAGTTTAGGGCAAGAGCATCCCTGAAACATCCATAGCGTTGAATGTTGCAGTAAACCTGCGAGGACCAGCTAATACTGACAGACCATTGCTAACTTCATGGTACAGACAGCGCATCATATCAAGATCATGGTAGAAATATAACTTTCATGAACATTTGATGCCAGGCTCCAGGGACACAGTGGATCCTATCAAGATCATATATCAGAAATATAACTTTCATGAACATTTGATGCCAGGCTCCAGGGACAGTGGATCCTATCAAGATCATATATCAGAAATGTAACTTTCATGAACATTAATGGTGGGCTCCAGAGACAGGATTTAAAGCCAGGCCCTTTGGCTCTGGAGTATAATGTTCTACCATCGCACTACTAGTGCTTCATCAATCAGTATTACAGCTTCTTATAGCATCACTCAAGCAGGGAGAGGGTTCATCATGCCAATAGCAAGAGGGTTAATCACTCTAGCAAGCAGGAATAGGGTTAACTATGCCAGTAGCAAGAGGGTTAATCACTCTAGCAAGCAGGAATAGTGTTAACTATGCCAGTAGCAAGCCAGTAGCAATAGGGTTAATCCAGGGTTTCTCTGAACGCCCAATCCTGCGTCCCATACACAAAAATTGCAAGTTTGGACGCACTTTATTAATAAAAATTGTTGATAAGTATATCAACATGTGTCCCTGGTTAATCACTCCACAGCAGAAAGAGGGTTAATCACGCCAGCAGCCAGAGTGTCACTGGCAGGATTTAGAGGGCCCGTGGGAGGAAGCTCTGGTGAATGCAAGTCTTGTGATGGTTGTCTGTCTGGTGCCGGCTCTGAGAAGGGGCTGTGTGTGCCGAGATGTACGAGAAGAATATGCCAGACTCTGGAGTCATCAAAGACGTCCATGGCAATGCCCAGTGATTTTAATCTGTGGATCGATCCATGTAGAACCCCAATGTATTAAACACATCGGTGTCCGTGAAGGTTACAGGAAATAATCTCCATTGATGGGAAATTTGGAATATTTGTGTCATTGATATCCATGGTTGGAACAAGTCTTTGGGGTTGTGCCATTATTTTTTCGGGACTTGTTTTTATAGCCATCTATGCTTGATGACCTTGAATATGGAAAACGTCTTTGGGAACGTGCCATTTAAAAAAAAGTGTTTTTCTTCTTATAACCATAGATGCTTAACAACTTTGAATGGGAAACATTAATATCCTTGCTTTCCATTGATGAAAAATGTCTTTAGGGATGTACCGTACCATCATTTGTTTAAGGCTTTTTTTCGTAACTATAGACACTTGGCAACCTTCACCTTACAGATTCAGATGAACATTTTGAAATATGATAACAACATTAATGTTGTAATTATGGTGGCACCTTCTTGAAAACTAGAGGACTTTTTGCCCGTCTGCTTCTCTACTATTACCGTCTGGTCAGCGAGGAGAGACCGGGGCGTCTCTTTCAATGAAAACAGCGGCAATCAATTATCTTGTTCAAATTCCACTCGATCATCAACGGTGAAAATCAAACATGTGGCTTTCTAGGACTGGTCAATGGGTCAACATGAAACACCATGTGGTCTGGAAGATCGGTCAGAATCCAGTGTTGATTCAGTTGGACGGTACTCATTTTAGTTACTAGGCAACTGTTACCCGGTGTAGTTGTTCGGCAACTGTTTCTCAGAGACTTGTATTCACTTCTTAATTCAAGCCTGGCCCAGAGATTATGAAACTATTTTTAGTTTCAACTCAAAATTCTTGTTAAAAAATCCCCATGTAAAATTTCAGTTGAGCATGAAATCGTAATCAACAAGTTTCGTAATCGTGGGGCCAATTATAGTTACCCATCGTGAAAGAAAATATCTTAATATAAAGCATAAATAAAGAGTAAAATTTGAGTTGTACTCTTTGGATTGACAAAGAAATTGAACTTAACATGATGCCAAGACTTGATCATTAGTTGGTTTTTATAAACCCCAAATGGAAAAAAAAGTACCATAAAATGCAGCATTAATGAATTTGCAGTTACACAGATCGGTTCGGTCAATATTAAGTTCAATAAGAGGAATAATCACTCGTGGATTTTAAGTCTCTGTGTATATTGATGGGAGATTCCGCTTGATGAATGATGACATATTTATCTAACAGATCCCCGATTATGTCAATGGTATTTGAAAACCCTGCAAATTCTCCATGGCAAAGATAAATCAATGAAGAGCTAGGTCATGTAAAAGCCATTTTGACCTTTTTCAGGAACTTATTTAATAAAGACATTCCAATTTTGAAAATGACATTTGTTTGCAAATTATGAGCATGGAATGTAAGAACTTATTACCATGATAGTAATATTTGTACAAGTATTCATTATCATATATTCATTATTATCATTATGATAAAGTATTAATTATCATATTTTTCTCAGATAGTGTGTTATGCAATGATAATATTACAGCATACATAAAAAGAAATTTGCATGTGAAAATGCATCATAAATTTACAACAATGGAATTACATACACAATAATACATACACTACAATATACATACAATACAATACATAAACTACTAATGACAAGATATGGTTTTTAACATACATTCTGTGATCAATTTTCTATATCTCACAAAACATACTTAAAAAATATAGAAAAACCACTAAATGTTACAAAATGTACACAAACTAAAAGATAATTGTGAACATACATAACAGTGAAAGCATGTGACATGTGATACAAGACTGTGCTCTAGGCCGTGAACTACTTCACTCTGTGTGGTGAACTAGAACATGTAGAACATATTAATTCTCTGCTCAGGCTAAAGTAATGAGTAATGAAGACTGAATAATAATAATAATAATAATAATAATAATAATAATAATAATAATAATAATATATCAACAATAATAATAATAATAATAATATATCAACATCTACAAAGAGAACAGCCGTGTGGGTAAATATCAGGGGCAGCTTTCAATGAACTAGCTTATATAGCCCCAGATAAATAAAATATATTTTGTCAAATTCACAGAAAAAGTTATTAATTTCAAAAGAGATGTAACTAACTCAGGGATGACGACAGAGTAAGGCTTTCATAGCGTGACTTCCAGTATAGAGATAATTCTTACTTCAACCAAAAAATATACATAATAAAAATAAATGCATTCCAGTATTGGTCTACGCTAACAAGACTAAGTCTATTTCTGTAGGATTTTTAACCATGACCCTCAATAACATTAGCAATAATATTTATGAAACAGTATTATTAGCTAGTCAAGATCAATAATTTAACGGGTTTTTGTTCCAAAAGTATTTTTGCAAGGTTTTCTAGTGGATAATAATAGCACTGCCATGTTCATATATATCTCAAGTTAAAGTAAAAAGTATAGAAATGCCCTCAAAACATAATTTTATCCAACATAATTATAATGTTTATAAAGTCTACGCTTCCCTAATGGAAAGTCTATATCGTATATATTTATACATTGTCTTATTACTATGTATTGTGTGCTTGGCATCTAGAATCATGTGAACAAGGCCATTTAAGCCGAAATATAGTAATAATGTATCGTATTATAGATTTGCAAATAGCATATTATTGTTTGCTTCATAGGAAATATCCATTTCAGAAATATTAAGATAAAACAATATTTACGATTTTCTTTTACATTGCAGCACTTATATTATAATAGCTTTGACATATACAAGCAATAACATTAATATGCAATATGTATATGACTTGTTTGTTCAAACATATAATTTTCACTACCGATCGATGTATATGATGAATGGCACCTTGAACAAATTAATTATGATCCACAAGAAATGAAACGGTAATAACAGTATGAGAATTATACATGCACAGAAAATGTTCTTGAAAACTGCAAATTTGATGTTATTCAGGGTCAAGGATGCAAATTATATGAATGGACTAGGTCAAGCATCTCGGGTCGGTCGACCGACTTACATCATCGCCTTGTATCTAGTGCCTATCTTCTGAATGTGAAGATCGTATTTCTTGTCAATGTAGGGCTCTGTCGTGGAATAACAGTCGGTGCAGGCCACCACCCCTGCTATTTCTTGGAAATCATAAAGGCTGCCTAGTCTAACCTGAGCAGAGAAGGAATGAAGGAATAAGGAATGAATGTAAAAAGGAAGACGTCACGTAACGTATACAAATGTCATGCATGTCGTCATGCATGAAGTATGACCGGGTGGCATAGCAGAATAGGACACATAGCACAGCTATAGCCTGAGTTCGGCCAAATTCAAGGATGTCAGGGGTAGACAACTGCAGGGACCAACAAGGGTAGACTACTCTCAACTCCACAGCTGTATTATGCATCCAATGAAAATACAGCTAGAGCGTGTTGACGATGTGCGGAAATGGACAAATAACGTGAAATAAACAAACCATCGTTGAACCATTCCCAAATCTACGAATATTCAAATAATTTTGAATATTTTTAAATGGTTTGTTTGTTTCACATGAAGTGGGTATACCGATAAACATGGAAACATTTGTTAAGCACATCTAGACTTACAAGTAAGCTTTGTAATTGGTTCCTATTTTCTGAACATGGATATCGTATTTTCCTTCAATGAACTGTTCGGTGGTGGCATACGATGTTGTCATGGCCACAACACTGGCGACATCTTGGAATGAATGGTGTGAGTCTACTTTCACCTGGATGGTAACATTACATTCACTTGGTAACAACTAATAACATTACATTCACTTGGTAACAACTAATAACATTAAATTGATTTGGTAACAACTAATAACATATAGCATATAATATAGCAACAGAAAAAACCCAGCCCGTATTCTAGAAACTTCGTAAGTCCTAAGAAGTTTGTATATGTACTAAGAATTTGCCTAACTGGGTTTCTGCTTATGTTAATTTTAGAAGAGATCTTTTCTCACTGAGAAGTTCTTAGCTAAGAAGTTTCGAGAATACAGGCCCAAGCCCCAATATTACGAACTTTTCTGAGTACAATTTCATGCTCAACTCAAAGGTTTGTTCACAAAACCCCATATACAATCTGAGCTTGAGCATGAAATTGTGCTAAAAATGTTTCCTAATCTCGGTCGAGGCCCCCATTTCACAATGGCCGCCTAACTATTAAGAGCTCCTAAACCAGTCTTAAATGTTATTGCCATGTAACAATTCTTTTCATGATGACATCACAAGCCTCATCCCTTCCTAAATCAACACTTAACTTTAGGAAGTGATAAACTGGGTTATAAAGTTAGGCGCTCCTAAAGTTAGGACATGGTTGCGTAACATGGGCCAGACCTACATTTTAGGAAAGGATTGTACCTATAGTGTAGGCACTGGGTGTAAATCAAGGTACAGTGCTCACTCGATATATAATGCTGAAGTTGGGGTCCATGAAATGCCACCCGCGTTATACTACCTGCGTTATATCAACGAACATAATTGGAAAAGAAAATTATTATTTTTTATATTTCTTTTATTTTTTATTTTATTTGTTTATCCAAATCCGCGGTGCATCGAAGGCCGTTATATCGAGGGAGCACTGTATATGTCATTAGGCCTGGACTACATTATGACCATTTGACAAATAATGTGGGCCAGTTTAACAGTGAGTTTAATATAAAGGAAAGGAACAGGAAATGAGAGTATGGCATCTATATGTACGTGGTAGTGTTGAATTTAGTTCAACTTGTAAAACAGAAACTGATCTTTCAGCATCTAGAGAGTTGAATGGTATGCCTGTTTCACATATGTTTAACCCTCTCCCTGCTGAATTAAGCACAGGCACTGCTCTTTAGGGCATCTCCGGTGGCCTTCAGCATGGAGAAGGTTAAATATGTTTCCTTTTTTTTTTAAATATTAAAATAAAGATGTCACTCTCATTTTCTATTGAAAATCAAACTTAAAACTGAACGGACCTGTTGAACAGTATTAAAACCCATATTTTTCACCATCGCAAAACCTATGATACACTAAACTACATTTATCAACAAGTTTGTACACTAATTAATACACTGCACTAATTCAGTGCTCCATGGTACCCTTTCAAAAAGCTCTTGCATCTTCTAAGAGACCATAGTGCTCTCTTTGCAGTGTATTAGCTATCAGCAAAGAGAGCATTATGGTATCTTAGTGGATAAAAGAGCTTCATGAAAGTATTCCCTGGGGGGCTGCTCCTTTCTAGCTGTTCTGTCTGTACCGCAGTTACACTGTGTGGTGTTGATCCTTTGTAACTGCACATGCGTCAGACAGAAAGTACAGACAGATCAGCTAGAAAGGAGCAGCCCCCTGGTAACGTCTCTGGAGCACAGAACAGTTCCATAATATAACTGAAGCAGTTATCTCCCTTTGTTCATCAGCATCTGACTTGGCTGGAGGGGTCATACGACAACACAAATAGTCATCTTTGGCTTTCCTCCAATAAAATTGACAGTAATGAAATACTATGAAAAGTGATCCCACACCTTGATTCAATAATTAACTTTCATTGCAGAACAATCCATAGATGACACGAATAAACCCACAACCGTATTAATAATTAATCTGAAAACTACAATCTGTATTGATTTAATGATTATTCTACAATTATATTGTTTATTCATAAAATAATATATCTAGCAAAATACAACCTAGCCAGATAATATAATTCTCCATTTTATAAACATAAAAACAATCATCTTCCAAAGGAAACACTTAAAACATGTTTCCTTCAAGTTAACATGGTTAAAGAATTGTATTGTTTAAGTAGAACATGAATCTAAAGAGATGTAAAATGCCAAATTGTAAAATGACTCCTGCGAACCAGATATCAATGATATCTCCTGAAGCATAAATACATGTAGAAATACACATTAACCCTCTCCATGCTGGATTAGGCACAGGCACTGCTCCTTAGGGCATCTCCAGTTGCCTCAAGCAGGGAAAGGGTTAAATGACATCAGGTTACATATTAATGTGGCATGATCAGACAAAATGCTAATAATTGATGTGGTGCCATTCCCTCCTAGCACAGTACGTTCACTACTGCTAGAGTCCACTGTTGTACGGTAGTTAGCTGAGCAATAAGTGTGGCCCTCAATTTCCTGTAAAGGAGCAATGCAATTGGCCAGATGTAATTTGTATAGCCAATCAGACAGCTTATTTAGAAAACTGTTGATACACTGTATTGTCATAATTTTTATTATTATTATTATAATTATTATTTTTTATTTAAAAAAAAAGATTATTGTTTATTTATTTTTAGATTATTAATATTAATATTAATATTAATAATTAATAATTATACAACTTATTTCCTTCTCTCTATTTACTTATTTCCTTAATCACAATTATAATGCATATGGCATCTCATGAAGTCCTAAGCAGGACTGAGGTAAAATAAGGAAGTAGGTGAAAGTCAATTCCTGAAAAATAGGACAACTTTCAGAAATTGACGATTTTCATGGAATTCAACAATGTAAAACTTCCCTGTTGATAATTAATAATTAATTAATAAGAGCATCTCTAGTTTCCTCCATGAATAAGAAGATTACCCGTTAAATAAAAATGGTGAGTTTCCGAAAATATTGATTACGGTACTCTTTGTAATTAATATTAATATTAAAAATGGAATGTAAATATTTTATACTAAATTCTGTGGAAAATCTTAAAATATTCAACACTTGAATTGAAACATGAAATAAACATTTAGAATTCGGTCCACATCAATTTATAGCAGAATGTACGATCATGCTGTGAAGCTGCGTCACAATGAGGCTGTCTATATCACAATGAGGCTCACCTTTCCCAAACCAGAGTGGGCATGACCTATTTTCACAACAACAGGAAACTTTGGAGTTATGAGCTGAAACAATCAGAATCAGGATAGCGACATTTCAAAAACGTCCACTGTCTAACAACATATATTCAAAATTCATGTTTAAAAGATATGAGAAATAGAATGGAAATAATATTAATAATATTTATACATTTAGAAATAATATTAATTAAAATAGTAATGTTTTCGAAGCTAGAAACAGTGCTATTGAAATGTTATCTTTATATGAAATTTGCAGTAGAATATGTGCTCAACTGGTTGAATATTACAATGAATTTCATGAATGTACAAACACATTTTAACACATTTTGAAATAGAGAAAATAATTTTGTTCAGATTGTAATATCACATTTTTTTTTGTTTAGTTTCGAAACTCTTCTACAATAAATTATTCTGATGATGGTGGCGGCCATATTGAACATAAATCAAATTATCATTGTTGTTATGCAACTAGATAAGTAAAGATACCCATCATGTTCTAAGACCTTATGGGTTTGAATCGTTCCCATTGTAGAAAAATACTGGCATTTGTTCCATTCTGTCATAATACATATTCTTTAAAAACCAAAGATGCTGATCTATAGGTATATAATGTCATCACAACAAATCTTGTTTAAATAATGTACAGAATATGATTTGGTTGGTTGAATTAGGGCTTAGATCAGTTTCACAATTCTTCCACTCATATCATGACCTGCATGTTTTGTGTCTACATGCCTTGCTTGAACTGGGCAATATTTCCACTGGCTGTTGGTGCTAGCTCATGGAATATCCTGCTGCAGTCAGAACAGGGATACCCACTCAAGTGCATTAATAACTGACTCCAAGCCAATCAGTCCTTGCTTTACCAATAATGGGCAGTTGGTAGCACAGTGGTAGAACATTGGACTTCTGTGCCAAAGGTTCCAGATTCAAACCCTGCCCTGGGGCCCCACATCAATGTTTGCGAAAGTTACCTTTCTGACACAATAAAAATCTGCAGAGTGACAATGCAGATATCATCCTTGGTTTATCAGTACCAGACGGTGCTTACAGGTTTACTGCAACATTCAGTGCTATGGATGTTGTGGGTTTCCTCCTGCCCTAAACTGACAAGCCATAAAATAAGTGAAAGAATCATGAAATCAGCTTTAAACTCCAATTCAAAAATAAATTAAAAAATAAAATAGGTAATGCTGAATGCCAAATGACAATGAGGAAAATTCTAGATGGCAAATCACTTAGTAAACTGACTACCGGTAGTGTATTTTATTTCTCTATTGATTCAACCAGGGGAGCTGAGACGGTCAAGAAGTGGCACAGTGCTGTAATTTATCATAGCTTTACTGAAACACTAGCAAGATGAAATACATTAAGCAAAACCATATGTTACCATACATATATATATACCGTATATAAATACAGCAACAATACTCACGGAATAACAACACTCAGATACATTTATGCTTTAAATTTATATGCTTTTATATATTTCCATATTGGGATAAATAGAAATAGTTTTCGTGTGATTTTGATTGAACAAGAAACTGCACATACATTTCACAACCCAAATGCAAACACATCACTATACATGATAGATGACACCACATTGTGTTAATCAACATTTAACACCATAGGTTATTAGTACCGGGTATTTAGGGATGTGTACATCTAGACAAACCAATACATGTACTTGTCTCTAATCAATTATTACTTCTAATCAAGTATTACTTCTAATCAAGTATTACTTCTAATCAAGTATTACTTCTAATCAAGTATTACTTCTAATCAGTATTCGGAATAGACTCTGTCCGCATGCCCACAATGGGGTATTTTCAGTGAAGACTGGTAAATCTTTAGACTTGTATGTCTGCATGTTGTGTTGTGTTTTGTTTATTTAAGACATATAATCGATCACTGGCCAACACGTGACGATGGGTAACTTCTCAGACTTACCAGTCCTCATGTCTGGCAGTGAAATTGCTGGCGTTTTATACACCGTTATAATAAATTATTACCTATACCGGTAATCAATTGTTACTTCTACTGAACTAGACATATTGTGCTATGCTAATTAATAACCTATTATAAACAGGGTTTAAATGTATGAATACCCATATGAATCTCAATAAATCCCATCCCTCTATATCTGCACCTGAAATTATTTTTACATTACCGTATTTGCAATTATACCATATGCTTGGCAATATACATCTACACATGTACATCATCATGTATACAACTGTGTATACTTCCCAGAGAGTTGAGAATGGAAATGAGTCCTAACTGAGCAACTGATATGGGTAATTTAGCACTATGAGCATATTTATGAGTTTGGATTTGGTACAGTAATGTGGACTATTATTATTCTTATTATTTTTATTATCATTATAGTTATTATAACTATTATCATTCTTTTTCTTCTTCTTATTATTATTATTATTGTTATTGTTATTATGATTATTATTATAATATATTTTTATTATTATTATTTTATTTAATCTTTTATTATTTAATTTTTAATTGTATTGTTATTGACATCATCATTATAGTACTATATAGTATACTATATGTGTATTTGTGTATACGTATGTTGATAACCGTCAACACCAAACAGTTATCAGAATGACACCAATGCACCATGCACCGTCGGGAAGACGTATACCAGAAGAGCGTGGGAGGAATCACCGGGTTACCACCATTAATCCATTAAGCCAAATATGTTTGCCGATGTTGAGCTCTCACATCAGTCACGACTGTCAGAACTGTAAATACTATGCTTAATGTCAAACAATGAAGGATGTTGTTAAATCACCTCGGCGGATTAATGTATTTGTCTAGTAGGCTGTGTTCCGTCTTTGCGGTGTTTGATCTGGTATGCAAGAATCACTGGTTGTCATGAATACTTTTGAAACATTAAATACTGGTATTCTGGTATGTCTATATGAAGTAAAATAACCATATATAGTCAATAGAGCAAACATATGTGTCTTGTTTGATGGACGACATACTTATCTGGAATTAATTCAGAACGGACACCGCATATACATTCCGTAAATAGGAAGAAAATGGTAATCGTATAATTTATAACAGTATAACACATATGGTTTTGTTTGATGAATAACATATATATTTATCTAGAATGAATTCAGCATGGAAACCATACAATCACACATAATTAAGTAAAAATGGTACTCATCTTCTGCATACAACCTATATTTACATCCAATACACATACACTCGTAATTCCCAGCGCCCTTGGTACATTATTAATATAGCATCTATACCAGTCTCAATTTCTGCTGGTGTGAGAACTAAGTGTATACACCTAAACCGAGCAAATGCATGTCTGTGTTTCGCAACAAATGTATTTAAAGTTTCCGACCAAAATTGACGCATTTTAAGTAATTAATTTAAGTCACAACGACAATTCAAACGTGTACCCTCTTCATTCTTTGTCTCTTGTTCTCTCTCTCTCGTTCTCTCGCACTCTCTCACCATCTCTCTCACTCCTCAACACATGTACACACACACACACACACACACACACACACACACACACACACACACACACACACACACACACACACACACACACACACTTCTATATCATTAAATGCCAGTCCATTTATAAACCTCTTGTCGCTCTGACAGACTGATGTGTTTCTTATGCAGCAGACTAAAAGCTCTTCCACTGGACACGGCGAAGCACAGTTCCACTGAACTATATCATATTAAGACCACATATATACGAGCAATGATCATATCCTAGTATGTCAGTTGACCTTTCGTCTCATCTCCACCTTCTCAGCTTTGATAAGCTGCGTTCCTATTACAGTTTGCGGTAACAAGAGTCTCCATTGTGAATAGTATCGATGCATCTATTCTGAGGGGAATAGTAGGTCTATACTTGTGCACCTCGACAACAAGTTAGTAGTACATGTACTATGTTATACACTACGAGGCATCGTGGCCATGTGTAAGAATGGATGAATACATGGAAGTTTAAGACAATTATGTTACAAAGCATGGCGAATTTAAAGGTCATACACATTGTATTGATCAACAGCAAAGTATATCCCAAAATTAAACCACTCTGCGAGCAATCAGTTTCCCCCTATTTATTGTTTTGTGAACTAATATAGTCTACATAACAATACTTTTTCATTAATAAAATCAATGCATATTTGCTTTACGATAGTTTGTCATTTTGTACCTGAACCATCCTTGGTAAATATCGTATTATATATTATTGAACGTTATTGTATGTTATTATTTTATGCAAAATGCACATCATGGCATAATTAAGCAATTAATTAAGCAATTAATTAAATTGAGCTTTTTTTAAAGTGCAGTGCTATACTCTCGTAGGATCACGCTGAAAGCTGAAACATCAATGACTCTCTAGGCGATTGTAAAACTTTTGGTTCTAGCTATATTATAGATCTCTCGTAATAAGCGGCACTAAAATCACACCACCGTGTACTATGATTATATATACCGCTACCATTAACCAACGGGGAGTCGTTGCGTCCACTGGGCGGCCCGTGTAAACTGATTTATTAGTCGACTCCGACTGCAACTATTTTCGCCACCCTTCCTGATGCAACAGTACCATTCCCGGTGATTGCTACCTTCGACCAACAATCTTTCGCATGATGTTCACGTACATAATTGACAAGAGGGCGCGCAGTTTTATATTAGTATCTTGCCCGGCGGTTGTACCACCTCCACTGTAGGCTGTGCTGCCTCGCCGTCGGGAAGACCCTTCAAACCGTGGCTGAGCTCGTACATTCTTGATGAGTCTCGCCCTTCCACTATAGATTGAACTTGACAGGAAATCCATGCATAGACGGGGAACAGGCAGATGATTGATCGCAATAATTTAATATACACCCAAAACTGTGCTAAAACCTATGCGTCCTCGATCTGGTGCCTTTTAAGGACAGACGGGCAATCTGCGATCTCTGTCTGCACATAGTGTCGTCCTGATTTGTTCTCTCCGCCATTGATATAGCACGCCTCTTCAACGGTACACGAGCTATGTTTGAATGGACCTGCAATCTGAACATGATTGAATGAACATTCGCTGTTTCTTTATATTGATGGGAGAGAATTCGTTGATGCGAGAGGAATTTCAATGACTTTTCGTACTGTTACGGATATTAACTGGATGATTGGTTTGCCAACTTCCAGGTAACCCGCGTGAAATTCGGAGTAACTTAATTTAAATGTGGCTGGCATCGACATCGATTCCTTGGCAGCTAAAGCCCACTCCTCGCCCTCTCGTTTTCAGATTACCCACATAAACCTTCCGGTGTGTCTCTCGGTATAAGCATAAATAATGTTGCGGTATCGTAAACGTGTCAACATACGTTCTTGGACTAATGGAGAACCAATGCATTGTTTTACATAAGTGTCATACTATATGTATATTCATATGTGGTCCATTAAAGACGAATGCTGATTGCTGTATAAGAAATAGTTTCAAATACTAAAATATAATATGAAGACATTTAGTAGAACTAACTTCATATGCAGATTGCTATATGAAATATATGTTCCAAACATATATAATCCGTCTTCCGAGTTACTATAGATGTCAGGAAAAGTCACAAAGACCAAATATCGCGAGTAGGCTGACAGACCATGTGAAGACATTAAACCTTGCCGACGTCACAGTGAGATCCCGCGAGACTTTAATCTCATATTCTCTGCCACTAGACTTTAATCTCATACTCTCTAGACTTTAATCTCACTCTCTGCCACGAGACTTTAATCTCACTCTCTGCCACGAGACTTTAATCTCATACTCTCTTCCACGAGACATTAATCTCATACTCTCTGCCACGAGACTTTAATCTCATACTCTCTGCCATGAGACTTTAATCTCATACTCTCTGCCACGAGACTTTAATCTCATACTCTCTGCCACGAGACTTTAATCTCATACTCTCTGCCACGATACTTTAATCTCATACTCTCTGCCACGATACTTTAATCTCATACTCTGCCACGAGACTTTAATCTCATACTCTGCCACGAGACTTTAATCTCATACTCTGCCACGAGACTTTAATCTCATACTCTGCCATGATCATCATTACCGAGTGGACTCCAGTGAAGGCTGTACTGTAAATACTGGGCTAAGCTTCCTGTTGTTGGAAGTCTGTCTGCTTAATCTCATTACATACCCCTATCGAAATGTTATTTTTTAAACTCCAAACACATTCTCTGTGTTCATTAGTCATTATCATCAATAATTCTACAAACGTATTTCATCTTTCGTACCTCAGCCTGGCAGGTGTCCGTTTGACTTTCCGATATGGATTTTCCAACTGGGAATTTAACATACTTACCTTTAGATATACTGTTCATGTACAGACTATAATTTGATTGTTGTGAAATTTGCTTATAACAAGTTCTAGAGGCATTTTTGTTATGGAAGCTGGTAGCCAAATCTAATTTGGGTATGTGTACATGCGTATGTATATAATGTGATGTACAGCTTCAGTGAGCAACTATAAGCTGGAGAAATTATTAATGTATTATTACTATCATCATCGTCATCATCTTCTTCATCATCATCATCTTCATCATCATCATTATCATCATCATCATCATCCCTTTATCATCATCATCATCATCCCTTTATCATCATCATCATCATAATCATCATTATCATCATCATCTTCATCATCCATCATCATCATTATCATCATCATCATCATCACAACCATCATCTTCATCATCATCATCATAATCTTCATCATCATCATCATCTTCTTCATCTTCATCATCATCATTATCATCTTCATCTTCATCATCATTATCATCAATATCATCATCATAATTATTATATTTAGATGACATAAACACGTTTTCACAATAAGTAATGTTTTGTTTCCCCAAAAATACTTTGTAAAGTTGATATGGACGCTTATCAAGACAGCGCACGTGGTTAAGCATGAACTGTTTCCATTTAGAAATAACAGGTATGCATATCCAAATTCTATCAAGTAGCATTGTATCAATTTAGTTGACAGAATGTCACTTATAATCGATCGGAAATTAGATTGAATTCAAATCAAATTATATTGAATAAATACACGTTTAACTCGGATGTCAGTCGAGTTTGCTTTCGACAGCTGGAATCGACCTCAGGCCAATGTAACATTATCGATTCAACAATGCAGTTTTAATGTCCTTTAATTTTTTTTTATATTAAGGCCCCCAATTCAACGAATTATACAGAAGATAACTGAATGCTAATAGCAGGAATTTTGTAGGAAACTATTTCACGTTGTTTTGAACAGATGAAATCATAAACATCGACTACTAATATCCACGTCAACATAACGCGACTTTGTCTCACCCCTCTGAATGTTATAAGTACTAGTATATCAGATGCTATAATTTCTTGCAGAAAGGCTAAACGCTAATGTATAGAATCATGAGATAATACAGAGCTTAAATAAACCATGTTGCAAATTCCACTCTAGAAATACCTTTTCTGTCTAGGAAATGAACGTGTATTATTGTGTGGTTGTGAATCCAATGTGGTTGACACATAGCTTTCGTTGGATAAAGAACACTGAGAAATGTGATCCTTCTTTTAGCCAGATTGTAGGTCATCAGTCAACTGGGAATATTACAGCGGCCAGTCCAGTGTCGATTCTCAACAGGAAGTCTGTCCACACAGTGTTCAGAACAGAAGGTCATATCCTATCTTTTGAGTGTTATTGTACCAAGTTATATATTACTGGATCTGTATACATGTTGAAGCCAGGGTATCCTGTCACGAAACTCTTCGTCCAGATCTCACTCCTTCGTATTTATATTTGATCATCTGCAACGAGTGGTTTAGCTAAACTATATATATAGTTAGCGTATTTAATATACATGTACTATAATAACCGTAATATTGTCTGTACCAGGCGATTGATTCTGCTTCAGATGTCCAATAATCGCCGTTAATTCTGCTGGTAAATCTACAATTATGTATAATTTCTTCGTTTACATGGCCTGCTTCTTGAAGACGTTTCATATTAAAATAATTTGGTATGTATGTAGCGGTGAATTATACCTATTATACGTTATAATCAGAGAATGTTTAGTCCACATTGATGCCATCTGATCGGCAAGATGCTATCTGATTGGCATGATGCTATCTGATTGGCATGATGGGCATGATTGGCATGATGGGCTTGATTGGCATGATTGGCATGATGGGCATGATTGGCATGATTGGCATGATGCTATCTGATTGGCATGATTGGCATGATTGGCATGATGGGCTTGATTGGCATGATGCTATCTGATTGGCATGATTGGCATGATGAGCATGATGGGCATGATTGGCATGATGAGCATGATTAGCATGATGCTATCTGATTGGCATGATTGGCATGATGAGCATGATGGGCATGATGGGCTTGATTAGCATGATGCTATCTGATTGGCATGATTGGCATGATGGGCATGATTGGCATGATGGGCATGATGAGCATGATGGGCATGATTGGCATGATGCTTCGCGTGCTGTATATAATTGCGTTCAACACTGCTGTAATTAAGTTCAAACCAATACCGCCGTGTGTGCAAGAATTCAAAGGCTACGTTATCTATATACAGTGCACATGTATAGGTTCAATGTGGAATCAGACGGTACTCGCGCAAACAATTTGCAGCACATTAAAAATGTATGGAGTATGGGGAGAAACAGAATAAAAGTGTTTTTGATCTATCCGTGCATTTTCGAATAAGTCTATATATAAATGGGAATTAATTAAAGTGACATACTAGTATAATGAATGAATGCTCTTTATTTCCTCCAATTGGTGTTCGGAGAGTACATAGTATATATGTAGCAAATCAACCGATACAAAATCGACTGCAGTTTCAAAGATGCGATAGCGCGTGCTGAAATTAGCATTGTCTTTGTCCATGTGTCAAGGGACATGTTATCAACGATATTAGTAATGCCACCTAGAATGGTTACCAGTAGGACTTCGTCGTCCTCACAGTCCTCAAATTTAATTTATATGGTGCTTTCGTAATATTTTCAAAGTACCATGCAGGTATACCATGCTCTACGTATAAAGCGCTTTGGCTACTCCAGACTCTTCCATATTGCAACATTCCAACATATTGGAATATAGAAGAGTTCGGAGTATAGCCAAGCCCTGTAGGTAGAGTATGCAGGTATACAGAAAACATACTCCATACTCGGTGTGATGACACAGTGTGACTGCTATTTCCGAAATGACTTTGTTGAAATAAAGATGATTCGATATTTTTGGATATGGAACAACCCGCTTAATTAACATGAAGAACCTTGATGGCAATGATGCTATAGTGTTTATTTAGACCATAGACCGAGGTGCATGCAATTTCGTATTTGTAGAAAACATGAGAACGTGAAGTGATTCGATATTTTTGGATATGGAACAACCCGCTTAATTAACATGAAGAACATTGATGGCAATGATGCTATAGTGTTTACTTAGACCATAGACCGAGGTTAATGCAATTTAGTATATAGGAAACGTGAGAATAGAAGAGGAACATCTTTTAATTGCACTTGTAAATTTGTGTGTGTGTGTTTAAATGCTTTGACAGTCGCCTTCCAGCACAGCTGATTTCGGCAGACTGGTCCCTCTTTGGGA
>JAVCKZ010048461.1:0-17500 GCA_034780755.1 Lepetodrilus elevatus
CATATCTGCCAAGTTTCATGCTTTTAACCCAAAGTGCACAATTCGGCCCTTTTTTGACACTTAGCCGCTGGACTAATAGCACCAGGACACCATTTCAAGAAGCTCTAGTATCCGATGAGAAGCTTTCTCGTATGCTGATGAGCGAGAAGAATAGACACAAATACTTTAAATGCTCTCTCAAATTACTGCGTATGAGAACGTCATTAAACGGTGTTCTGGAACTTTTCAGCGATGTCGTTGAATGTGTACTTTGGGTAAAACAAGTGCTAGAAGGTTGCATGTATTAGTTCTGGCGGTAAATGTTGTATCATCTCGTCAGGAAAGATGCACGAGGTCACGTCATGCGTTAAACGTTTCGATAAACTACAGATTAGATTACAATATAACACACACATTCAGGTATGCACATTTTTAACAGACAATTACAATACTTTAGGTCCTTTTCATTACCTAGAAAAAAACACCTACTACTGTGCTTATATAGACGATCTCCTTCATCTAGGACGTTCCAGAACGGTTGATGCGCACATTTCTTTACGTTTGTCAGACGGATGTGGCGTTTGTGGGGGGGTTTGTGGGGTGGAATATGGGAGGAGGTGTCACGTGACTTATCTGAGTTAGGTGTGTTTGACAAGCGTTACAAAGGGATGACAGGTCGATGTCGCTAATCTACACATATAATTGCCTTCTAATAGACACGGCTAAGATTGATGGCTGACCCCCATCACCTATCACCGAGTCACGTGACTTCCCCCGGAACGCCGGAATACCCGGTACGTCTACGATAGCAGCGGGTATCCTTCAGCCGCACAAATAAAGCGCGGATACATACCGTACTCGCTTGTCCTTCGACGTCGAGAGTTGTAACACTACGCCACACAGGATTGCAAGACTGGCCGTGTATGATGCCGTGCCACGGACAATGTACTGTTCTTGTACAAATTGAAAAGAACATCGAGTACGGATTTGCTCCGAAACTATGAACGCCATTCACGCCGATTCCTATTCAACGTGGACAGGGGAAATGACCATCTTTAGTTAAACTGTACAAGTTGTCGGGGTATATTTCTGTCTTGACGTGAGCTCTTGTTACTCACACGAGAAAAGTAATCGTGGATTTGCTAGTAGTGAGAATAGGTGTTTCCACGCCTTCATATTCATACTGATTTACATCTGAACGAATACTATAGTGATCGTAGTAATACTATATATACGCTACATTATCTGAACGAATACTAGTGCGTTTTATACCGAAAAAATATCCATAATAATAACATTACAGCTATATGAGTTGATGTGTGGATACAGTATGCATTAATTTTGAATTAAAGCGAACAATTTAACAGCCAAAACATTCAGAATCAGAAGTATGATCATCAATTTGATTCTTCACAGAATCTTGCATAAAACATTATATTATATATTACTAATTATATAGAACATTATATTATCCTATTGTACGTTGTTACCTGCCAATAATTTAACAACAATCTAAACATTAATAATTAGCATATTTTGACGATAGAAACGAAACAGGCTATTTAGTGTTCGTATCCAAAAGGGAAGAGTAATTACTTCACAGCGTATAACATATATTTATAATGAAATGCAATTTAGAATATTGTTATCTTGAGAACCTAGGGTTCTTATAGGTGCAGAGCACAACGTTTAGTCGTTCGGCACCATTTAACACAATAGCGTGTTAAGCGTTAGTCGTAAATATGAATCCAGATAAAGCCAAACTGCTCTTCTATTAGCCATTATTCCACTCAATTTACGTTATTAGTTATAAATATAGATTTATTACGAGCATGTTATGCTTATAAACGTCCTCATCAGTGACATGCTTTGTAGTACGTAGTTTGTAACGTCCGTGCGGCCTTGTAATTGCACATCCCTCTTCATAAACTGATGTAAATTTAAATGTTATGACGTTATTATGACGGTATTATGACGTTATTATGACCTCGTCATACGAATAAAGCGTAAATTGAATCGGGGCATAAACGAGCCGGAAAACATGTTAAGATAGTTAATGAAAACATGTCGGACATTTGCATAGCACGCCACCTTTTCTTCATTCATATAATGTTCAACAAGGCAAAGGTCGATCTAATTAAACACCGTTTAATGGCAATTTAGCCTTATATCTCCGTGAAAGAAAATCACAGAAATTTGAATAATTACCATCATTCTCCAGTAATGTTCTCAATAATTTACGTGAACCATTTACTATTTTAAATAAGCTATTAGTGGTTTGTTGTAATGTATGGCATTATACTCAATAGCTCATATAAAAATTGTTCGTGTTTCTTTAACCATGAACACAACTTAGGTGGTAATTGCATTCTACCAATGTAAAGGTAGTGGCAATGTCTGGTTATTAAATATATATTACCTCTACAATTGAAAAGAGCGTTGCCCCTTTGACACAGATGCCTCTAATACGTAAATCTGTTTTTATATTAATGATACTCGATACCAACACTGACAGATCATTCTTTCATGAACACAAGCGGTACTCGAGAGATAAATGATATCGCGGTAGCATGACTATTAGTGAAATAATATAATGTCCTTATTAAATGGAACATCTTAATTGCACCACTATTATTCAAGACTGGCTTTCTGGTTTGTAGTTGTTGTTCAGCGCCATTGAGTAGCTAGTCTAGATCCTAGACGCTATAACTAGTAAATGTATTATTAGTAATATGAATGAATGTATACTTTACGTCGCAGCGGGAATTGTTCACCCATTATTAGTAGTCGTTTGTAGTTTGTAGTAGTAGTAGTAGTAGTAGTAGTGGTTGTGGTAGTAGTAGTAGTAGTAGTAGTAGTAGTAGTAGTAGTAGTGGTAGTGGTGGTAGTGGTTGTGGTAGTAGTAGTAGTAGTAGTCGTAATAATAATAATAGTAGTATTAGTAATAGTAGTAGTAGTAGTAGTAGTAGTAGTAGTAGTAGTAGTAGTAGTAGTAGTAGTAGTAGTCGCAGTAGTAGTATCATGGACATAATTGCCGATATATGATTAATGTAAAATACGTAATTTACATTAAATTCAAATTAAATGTAAATATTACAATGGTTGACCTATTCTGCGTAATGTGCTTGTACGTATGGTAGGCACATGCCAATTATATACTAGCCAGTATTACATTTTATGTTTAACACGATATGGATAAGAACAAATATTATATATAGCAATTAATAACGATCTATTATAAATATGTATTCGTACATGACGTTATATGAATAAATATATGTGGAATTAAAGTTCTAGAAATGTATTTGTAAGTAAATGTAGGCAGAACTACTTTCGGTTAATGGATTACTTTGTCTTTGATATTGGTTTAGGTGCATTGAATATATTCTTGCGCAGTGACCTCTGCGAACAAATAAAGGGAAATAACCCTGAACTAGTCTCGTTTAGAACGGATTTGCGAGCTGGTGTTGCTGATATGACCATGCGTGCCCAGTTTGAGGTCTGTTTACAGTGTCGAAGGATACCACCATTTATCAGCAGGTTTTTGTAACTGTTTATTCAGTCTCCTGACAGCGACACCACTTGGTACACTAAGAAGCGAACACCGTGAACATTATCGTACCAAACCGAATGCGGTCTTTTAATACCCGAACTGGACCGCCCGGTGGGGCTATTTCAACAATAACGTATAGAGTATCGCACGGAGCTATTCCAGGAATTGTTCGCCTATCAGGAGATATCTCATTAATCAGACGATAATTACGCCAATTAGTCATCATTATTGAAATAATAATTACCTGCAGAGGGTGCTCGAAACCAACAGACGTGAAATCCGTTTTCGAAAGAGAAAAATATCTTCGAAATTTTACCTACCCGCTCAGCGTGATACGTCATAGATCGCGGATCCTAGACAGGAAGATAAAGTGTAGCTCGTTCTACGTCATTGTCCTCGCGCAGCAACTGGCCCATAGATCCCTCTAATTACTGGTGCTTTATCACGACAGAAAGGGAAGATATTGGGGCATATTTCAGCCAGTTGCGCTGTTAAGATGTCAAGTCTTTAATTGCTTGCTGGTTGTATACACAATGAGTAGCGATACGCCTGTCACTGATAGCCTATAGTTTGCATCCAGTGTGTAGAAGTGTCACCAGAAATAAGATTGATTTTACACCTTGGTTTGATAGAGATTTCACGGTACTTAAAACGACACGTGGGATTTAAAAACATATTAATCAACCGAATTACCTTTTATTTATTTTAACCTTTGGTTAACACCTAGGCATCTGTTCCGTTTAGCTGTATTCATGTAATGTTATCCAATACGAACATGGTAGTAGACTCTCAGAAATACTGCATTAATGAAGTGTGAGAAACACCAGTCTGCGCATGTGGCAGTGCAGGTATAGATGCAATCTGATAATTGTAACTAACTTCCGGTTCTGCTTCTGCTTCTACTTCCGGTTCACACCATTGCTTCCAAAAACTTTGGCGTTCACCCTGCCAATGGACCCGGAAATATCGCATAGATAACTACACTCCAATATCTTAGCTTTTGTAAATCCATTCTTTGGAGCACATTGTGTTCATTTTCTATACTACTATTTCAATTTTTAGTTTGGGTGCGAACCTTTTGGAAGAGGTTCTGGACGTGAGGCAAACGGAAGCACCACCACGATGTTCATCCTAGGATTCTTACCTAATTATCATCCGTCAAATGATGTTAAGTAGGTAGGCTATACTGGTCGAGGTTTCGATGCATGTTGATCTATACGACCACTTATTGCGCTATTATAGCATTACTAGTAAATCCGACAATTGTGTATGATTCCATACGCGTATACATGTAACACCACTTCATTATTGCAACATGATAACAAGCAACTGCCACTAAGGTGGTGTTCCATTGACAGTCTTGGACGCACAGGAAGTACAGACAGAGCAGTTAGAAAGAAGCAGCCCCCTGTCAAGAATGTGCGTCCAAGACTGTCAATGGAACACCACCAAAATTTCAATTTGAGCAACTAGCTTCATAAATATTGGTTGCATGATCCACTACTGTCACGGCACAATGAAGGTCGTAATATGTTAACGTATTTTATCTATGAAATTGAGAAAGCATTATCAACATATACCACCATTGGAACAGATTATATTGTATAAACATCTGCCATATTGTCATTAACAGATATCACAGGTATATATGTACATATACAACAGAATGAACAGATACAATGCCATGAACAGATGCCACAGTATCGATGGATAGATACCACAATATATATTCAGTATTTCAGTGGTCAGTATGAACATACTAGCATAATAGT
This sequence comes from Lepetodrilus elevatus, assembly GCA_034780755.1. NCBI lineage: Eukaryota > Metazoa > Mollusca > Gastropoda > Lepetellida > Lepetodrilidae > Lepetodrilus > Lepetodrilus elevatus. The sequence goes on from JAVCKZ010048461.1 coordinate 5,305, forward strand.
AAATACATGTATATACATATAAATATATACCGCAGTATGGAAATATATGCGAGTGTATGCATGAACAGATACCACGGTGTGAAGATTTACCAAAGTATGAAGGAACACATATTAAGTTTGAGCTCTATGATCTCATTGAACTCTGAAATAATTTATGAGAGCCACATGTCAAATAGATTATAAATGACAGCCCTTGTATTACATATAGAAACCATTGTAAATATTGGTTTTGCGTCGCTTTAGTGATGAAGGCGTATAGGGTAGTAAGCAACGTGAAATTGGCGCCATATAAATACACACCGAATTTTAATAATAATCCCCAGCATAGAGCACCCGGTGTATCGTTTAGCTTATATATGTCACTGTTGTATTACGGATACAACAGAGTGGGCTTGTTCACATGAAATACGAATATGTTAACAAGTAAGTACATGCATATGATAATAATTATTTCCAGTATTGCACAATAACATTTTCGTTATTTATTTTTTTAATATTATTTTGTTGAGAAGCGTTTTTTTAATGAAAATTCCAACATAAAATATTAACGTTTTTTTGTGTGTTTTTTTTTAGATTAACTTATTAAAGTCTTAGCTTAACAATAAAGCAAAATTATTAAATGTATTAAAAGTGTTAGGGAAAAACAGCATAACCAGGTACTGTATACATCATGGGTAGATTTATATTCATGTACGAGGAATATAACTTTATGACTATATTGCATTCACTGATCACTAATAATCACAGAATCACACATTGGAGAAATACAATATAAATGGAGAAAATGTGATGTCCGTATACATTCAGAAAATGTTCAGAAAGAAACTAAGAGTCCATGAATTTCAGACAATGTTCAGAAAGGAGCTAACTCTAAAAGGCAACGAATGTCAAACAATGTTCAGAAAGGAGCTAACTCCAAAAGGCCATGCATGTCAGACAATGTTCAGAAAGGAGCTAACTCTAAAAGGTCATGAATGTCAGACAATGTTTAGAAAGGAGCTAACTCTAAAAAGCCATGAATTTCAGACAATGTTCAGAAAGGAGCTAACTCCAAAAGGCCATGAATGTCAGACAATGTTCAGAAAGGAGCTCTCTAAAAGGCAACGAATGTCAGACAATGTTCAGAAAGGAGCTAACTCTAAAAGGCCATGATTGTCAGACAATGTTCAGAAAGGAGCTAATAATACGAGACTATGACAAATAGATGTTTACTGTATGGTTCTATTGTTTAAATCGAGGGTTTAATAACAATTTTAAATAATAAAATTCGGATAAATGGACAAACAAATGCATCGTAGCTGAACCAATGTCGGCAACGATGATTCAATATAGTCAAATTCAACTGAGAAAATGCATGTATTGAGCCATAACGGTTCAGAACATAAATACAAGATACCATGTTGTGTTGTGTAATTCCGATTCATAAAACTTGTCGAGTCACAGTTGATTTTTTTTTAAATTATGCAATTAGCCGACTATGTATGACCCATGCTCTATACTAAAGCTTCATTACGACAATCGATGCAGTAAATTGAGTAAAATTCGATAACATTTATTTTTATTTTTCATGGTGACTAAAATAAAATACATACAATGATTCGTGCGCATATACCTCCGTCTCCCAGCCTTCTCCGGTTACGTTAATGTCCTTGACAAGGTCAAAGGTCAGGATATTCCTACCCTGGATGTTAGTTTGTCGCCAAACTAGCTATGAGCGTCGTCATAAATTGCTTGATTTGCTTCCATATTGTTGATAGCCAACCATGGGATATAAAATACAAATGAAATCATGTAATTTGATACCGAAGCAATAAGATCATTAGAATTTTTTTAACAGGATAGGAAAATAACATAAATCACCTTTAATTCAACTTATCATTTTATCCATAGGGTGCCAGCCTATTCGCTGAAAGACTACACCAGACTCGAGCTGTTTAAAGTTCCGTAGTGACTGGCTCGCCATGACTTTTGTGAAAGCTGTGTTAATGATATACCCGAGAGAATCGACGGTATCTGTTTAGAACAGGAATCCCTTCTTAAAGGGCTATGAGGGACAGCATCTGTCCGACACGCTAGCCGAAATATAGGTCCTAAACCACGGGTGTCGTTAAAAATTGAAAAAGAATTATTTACGCGTCAGACCGATATTAAATAGGACTGACTATCGTAACATGGGCTATTAATTTTAAGAATGGCATTATGAATAAATAATGATATTAATGAACGTCTGTGAGCAAGAAAGTCTGGGGTGCCAGATGACGTTGAAAGGTATTATAAGATAATTCCTGTCATTAATAGTGTATTCCATGTAACCGATAGCGGTAGTAAAAGTGTTTAAAACTGCTCTCTATAGACAACGTAAGTCAAGGACGGTGTCGAACTTGGATTTTGGGGTTTGTAATTTGACACGATATGATTGCGCTATCACGCCCATAACATATTTAATGCATATAAGTGTATATGATTACCACGGGTTTCAGCTGTGCATCCTCACAATAGCTTTTTAAAGTGTGTTTCTATAGGTATTTCTATACAGACAGACAGACAGATATATTTATTAAAGTCTCAGCTACGTCTTAGCTATGTCATTGGCAATTTTATTGGTTGTAACATGCGAAATAATATTTGGTCATCAATGTCAATGACATAGGTCGAAATATCATATGTTCATTATTATTTAACTGAGATGATATATGTTTATTCATATATATATGATCAATGATATATGTTTATTCATATATATATGATCAATAAATGTATTACTTAATGTAAATCTTACCATAAACTCTGTCCGTGTTTGTGTTGTTTGTACGTCATACCGATGTTGTTGTTTTAATGACGGAGAGAAATAAAGGTTACATTTAAAAATCAAAACAAAGCATAATTATTATAAATATATAGTTTATGTTCTGTTCTGCTGTATATGCATGTCGTTATTATTGAGTGCGCAGCGTTCCTCATTAGTCTTTCTGACACCTTGTTCTCACACAAATACTCCTATTCAAAATATCGACCAATAGATCAGATAAGCAAGTTAGTTTACTGGAGAACAAGATAAAGAATTTCAGCGGCTCCTTTCATATATATATATTTGTAATTGAGGTTTAGAGTCACTTTCTAGAATCTTTCACTAATATCACATTCACGACTTGTCAGTTTAGGGCAGGAGGAAACCCGCAACATCCGTAGCGCTGAATGTTGCAGTCAGCCTGTGAGCACCGGCTGGTACTGACAATACCAAATATGATAACTGCATTGCCACACTAGAGAGGTTTCGCAACACTACGGTTACCATTGCGGATACGGTTAGGTCATCAGTTTGTGCGAAGTATATGACATCAGAGACTCGCCCGACGTGTAGTTTCTCGTTTCTGACGGTCCGAGTTCCCTGGGACAGTCAGAAACGGGAAACTACACGTTGTTAGTTCCCTGTTCGCATCAGAAAGGGAACTTTCGCGAACATTGTGATGCCGGGCCCCCGGGGCGGGATTTGAATAAGTACAATAACAATCATCATAATCTTTATTAAACTATTTACTTTCATCCTCTGAGACTCTGAATAGTCTACGTTCCTCGTCATCCTATTCCTATATACTGCGGTCGTGCTCTTGGTCACCTTCGTCTACACCCCACACGTCTCCAGGACGTCATCCTAACAACAGTATAGGCCTAGGCTGATGCTATCTCCAGAATCAATGTTTGCGGACATATCTATTTAATACGTTCACCACGTATACTGTCAAAGACCCTATTATGCCTGCGGGGCTAGACTGAAAATTATTTAGCGGTATATTTATGTAGTGCGTATTTCACAGGCCTATCATTATATTGGTTATCCCCTGGATTACGTTGTAACAGCATTTAGGCGATCATTGAGACAGGTACCAGTTGACAGACATGTGAATGACGCTATCATATCACCTAATTACATTGTACTATCAAGTGATTGCAATAAAGGTAACATCTATGTTACAAGCAGATACCGGTAACAGGATACTCCTATAGTGTAGTGCTTAACTAATGGGGACTCCTTACACCGGCGGTGTGAGTACCTTGTGCAGAGCCAGTGGCCACTTAGCACTGAGGTGTATCCTACTAGACTTGAGATACAGTGTGGGGAGCTTATGTCCAACACACACGTTCGATGATCATGCGATACTCGGTCTATCGAAATATAATTACTATGGCTATTGGAGTAGCTCGGATAGAGAAGAGGTTTGTGCATTTGTTTGAGGACATGCACAGCACAAAGTTGTTATATTTGTTAATGTGTTTAAGTGTGTACTTGATGCAAAATGTGCTTGTACAGCAACACACCTTCTATGTGGAATGTATTATAAAGTACGTGTTGTTGTATAAATACGACAAAACATACTTACTTAGGCACTTTCTGAAGTGTCTAGTCTATATGCAAGACGTTGACACTTTCTTAACACTCTTAGGAATCGTATGATGCATGCATACCACGAAATTGTTGCTGTTTTTTTGGGTGGAGCCCATTGAAATACACAATAACTCACGTCTTTAAATCATAGATCATAATGACCTTATAATCTTTGTTCAAATCTAGTTTTAAAAAACCCCGCCATAGTTAGTAGTTGCACTGTAACACGCTTATCTACCTTCCCGATTCAGACTTGTTACACAATTCCTGGTACCATAAAGGTGCGTTAAAGTTGTATCATTAGACTTGAACATGTGATTTAATTTGCATAGAATGCATAATTACAATGTTCGTATATAAACAAATGGAAACAGTCTGACTAAAATTAAACATATACAGTGGAAATGACTATTGGTAAACTACAAGCGCATAATACATATAATGTTCATTGTATATATTGTCGTCGCCTATGGGTGAGATATTCCCGCCGCGACGTTAAACATTAATTCAATCAAAAATTGTATATATTCTTAACGTAGAGTCATGTGAAATGACGAAAACTTAAATTTAAATAACAAGTCATTATCTGAAAGTAGGGCGTCTCGAACCATCCCATGCACAAACAAATATTGACGAATTTTCAAACTATAAATTTAATTTCTAAAATAGTCCTCCATTTCGACTGTATACAAAACCCAGTGTGGTAGAACTAATGTTTCGCGTCTGCGACGTCATTGACAGACTGGAGGAGTTGAGTTGAGATAGAACCAATTTTCCACAGTGCTTGTTCCATTGCTGTTTTCTGTAATTGATGGTACGCGGGCTGTACATTTAGCCAAAATACAGACGCTAATAGTGGCATTTTAGATACCAGGCTAAGTGGAATAATTGCGAGAACGATGGAAAAGCTTACGCGTAAAGGAGTTTCTGTGATAATGACTGGGGAAAATGTCCCTGTGTACAGATGCAAGACTTTGATCAGCGTTGTCTGCTCTTAACCCACGCTGTACTCTGACCTGTGTGACATTTTACCTGGTGCCACCTATAGACTTTACACATAAACATACACGATAAGAACGTGTCTATACGTTACAACCCTGTGGCGCCATGAGCATGTGTACTATATGGAATGGGCGCATTATAACTATGCAACATCATTATTATTATTATTATTAAAAAAACATTTTTCTCCTTCTTCTTCTTCTTCTTATTATTATTATGATTATTATTATTATTATTATTATAAATATTATACTGTAGGTAGTAGTAGTAGTAGTAGTAGTAGTAGTAGTACATTGTAATTTGCTACCGTGTATATGACCACCAAAACCTATTGGATAATTAAGTAAGAAACAACAACAATTGTATATAGTTGTAATTATAATGTTACAGTTTTCTTATGTGATTTAATTTACACATTTACTATTTAAGCAATGATGGGAAAGTGTATTGTATGTTTTGCTTTGTTTATTAAAATGCGAAAATATATTTATCTGAATCGTGCTATCCAACCATATTGACAGAAAGCAATTAATAGTTATTCTTTATTAGATTAGTATAAGAGCAAAACGAGGAAACAATATTAAAGTACTAGTATTTAAAGAACTGTTAAAACGTCTGTTTTTTTCGTTTTTTCGTTTTTTTTAAACCGCTAATATTAATTTTAAATACTGCGTTGATATTACTTAACATAATGTATACCTATGGCTGTTCCCATGTCATTAAATTACCGGTACACGTCATATAAAACCAGGATCAACTTGCCACCAATGTTAAACGATCATGCTACTTACAAAATAATGGTCATTAGATTTCCTAATAAGACCACGGCTATGCTCGCAAGCATACTCCAGCCTAAAGATAATAGCATTTTGTCCGATAAGGTAACTCGTAAACCTACTCCGATTTAGGTGTATAAGCCCAGTGAGAAAATAACATGACCCCACGTATTAATAAAGCCAGGTAGTACACAGGGGCATAGTGCATTAGAACATATTAAATGTAGCTGCGATGTTATTAATATTTAAGACGTGCGAATTGGTAATTTGAACTGGATTTGTCCCCGAATGTTTATGGGGGTAGAGTGTTTAGTGAGATTAGATGTAGACGAAACTACTTCACAGCTGAATTATGCCCGTGAGAACTAAGACAGTTACAAATCTGGATGAAGTTTATATTCATTGCTGATGTCTTGCTCTCGTCGTCCTAGACATGTATGTTTGACTTCATGCGATACATTTATTTAAGGTATTTAGTTTCGTGTTTTCAACTTGCCGAAATGTGTACACAATTATGCAATATTCTTAGTTATTAACCCATCTTTTGTTATGTTATTTCATGGACTAATGTCAGACCATGTCCTGATGCTAGACCATGTCCTGATGCTAGACCATGTCCTGATGCTAGTTCGTGACCTGATGCTAGTTCATGTTAGTAGATGACCTGATGCTAGACCGTGTCCTGATGCTAGTTCATGGCCTGATGCTCGTTCATGTTAGTAGATGACCTGATGCTAGTTCAAGTCCTGATGCCAGCCCATGTCTTAATGTTAGTACATGACCTGATGCTAGATCATGTCCCAATGCTAGACCATGTCCTGATGCTAGACCATGTCCTGATGCTAGACCATGTCCTAATGTTAGTCCATGTACTGATGCCAGAGCATGTCCTGATGCTAGACCATGTCCTGATTCTAGAACATGTCCTGATGCTAGACCATGTCATAATGCTAGACCATGTCCTAATGTTAGTCCATGTACTGATGCCAGAGCATGTCCTGATGCTAGTACATGACCTGATGCTAGACCATGTCCCATTGCGAGTACATGACCTGATGCTAGTTTATGACCTTTGAGGTAGAAATACCCATCCATGCAATCAGCACCCTTATTAACATAATGGTCTATCCTTCCCTTCGAACTATACCCAGTATCTTCCTCCTTTTATCAGAAATATGACTATACTATCAATCACAAAATGTATAGCAATACAAACACAGTGCACGCATACAGCATCTTGCTAATATGACAACATAATTGGTTGATATGTGATGACACTGCACCAAGCCTTTGAAATAAATCCTACAGTAAACTAATCCAGAACAGGCTGGGGAACGCACGGGAATGAAAGGCATTAGTGTTATTCCCCTGCCCTGTAGTGTGTCGATGACTTGCCAAAACAAATTACACAGTTTAATATTTCTGAACGTAATACTGTTCTTTATACGCGTAGAGGGCACGTTGGTCTTTGAAGTTTGCCCACTTTAAAGGCACTTAACTCCGATTATCTAGTGTAACTGTTTATCTTACCGAGCCCACCGCATAGGTGAGAACATCCCCATAGACGATACAGGTGAGAAAATCCCCATAGACACTGCAGTTGAGGTATTATTCAATTTAGCAATTTAGAAAACCGCATCCAAGATTGACATAGGAAATAACCGCTGGCCCGTTAAAGACACTTTTGAATCGGCATCGCGGAGATTCGAACCCGATCCTACTACCCCTGAACACTTACGGAAACATAAACGCTACAAGAGGTCAAGGGGCACACTACCAACTTCATTCCCCCTTCGTCCATGGGATTTCAAGGCGGGCCATGTCAGAGAAACCCGTATCACCAGTCCGTGGTGATAACACCCCGAGTTTAAATGCTTAAGTCTGCTAATTTTCGCAATTAGCGGGCCCAATTGAGTGCGAGGACATGATTTAATGTGTCCCTAAGTACTGTGTTATCGTAAATAGTGAAGTCGGGTCGCGGTGGGTCATCTCTTGAGAGCAATGTGTCCTAGTCGCCGCGTATTCTTGGCCTGTCAACCAGTCTGCTTGTCAGGGAAAACACAGGTACATCGAGTTCCGAGAATGCAAAACGTGATCAACACTCGATTTGAATACATCGCCAGGTCCTAATTAATTCCGTGTCTTATCCTGGGCCTCCTTGCGCCCCCACTTCTGGTTAGACGATTACAAGGTCCGCCATTGGGCGACTCATCTGAAGGTCATCACGTCTTTGTGTCTCTGTTCACACTTACATTAACCAGAAAACCTCAGTTGCAAGTTAAAGGTGCACAACATCTGCAGAACACTAAAAGACAAGTGTTAGATAGCTTACTGCCTGCCTACGTAACGCAGAGACAATTTAGAACACACTAGCAGTAGTCATGTTCCAACACTACAATAGTGTATTGTGTGTAAGCATTAATAGCTACGTAGCCTAAATACTGAGCTGATAAAACAGACTTCAAATTGACGTTGTTATTATGAACAATAGTAACTGAACATGTTCGTAATGGAGATGGAACATGTTAATATAATAATTATGAGAAACAAAATAACACTTTATAATAAATATACAATATATATAACATTTAATTAGCGATAAGCGAATTACATGTACTAGTACACTACAAATAGTTTTGAATTCGACGGATCATAATTTGCTCATGAATTCTATGCAAATGGTTTAGACGCACTTCATTTTATTTAATATTGATAGAACATGTCCTATCAAAGAACCCCACCCTTACCATCTGATAACACACCATAAGTAGTTTAATATAGACAGCTTCAAGTCCCTCTACATATCGCGTTTCCGCATTAATATTCTTACAAAGTAATGCCTTTTCATCTTGAGTGAATTATACATGTTGCTTTCATTGCGATAGTGTGGACACTCCCTGGTGTAAAACGAATTAACAGAGGAGTATATAAATTATTACCTACATTTCGGTATATTACAAGATGTAAGTGCGTTTATGAGTTTAGAAACGATATCTCCTTTGCTCCAGAGGTAGTATAAAATAATCTAATTACTTGGAAATTACGGTCTTTTAAGTAGGTGTGTAATTCTGAATAGGTAGATAAGGGATAGGTAGCATGACTCTCCGACGCCGTGGGAGACCATTATTGTTAGGAGACAATGATAACTAAAATTAGCATATATGTCGTCTTGGTTTTCGCACGAATTGTTATTTCATGACCGGTGTTTAAGATAAATTATCGTGTAAAAAGTCAATGAGGTTTTACGATTCATGAACAGGTGCGTGCTTATAGACAACTATGTTTCACTATGCGATACTCTGATTAAATCGCTATCATAGTAAGTGACAGTTAGTACTACAACACGTTCTTTATGGTGTAAATATTCCTTTTACGTGATCATGTTTATAGTCTATAACGTATAACTTGAACGACGCATTTAAAAGCATAACTTCATTGAATGTGGGTTTTCGTTTGATGAGTGAAGTGCAGCCACAAAATAAACTTGTTCATAAAGCGTTCCCCCCAAATGAATGGTGTTAGTTTCTACAGGGGAATAAAACATGTTGATTAGACGTGGTCGTAGACGATAACCTTGCCACACCACGACAGGCATTTTGAAGAAGATTAAAAGAAAGCTCTAAACGCTTTAATACGCTACACCTGTGTATGTGCGAACACATTTACTAGGCTGTAAAGGTGAGTTAAGTTGTGTGTACAATAGAAAACAGTTAAATGCTATGTTAACTCATGTAGCGAATAAGCCCATTCTGAATTGTATGTGTATCTTGTTATGTAGTCATGTACGTTGAGAGGATCTGGTGATGTTCTAAAATTGGAGATATGCGTCTTCTTTAGAAATCTACAGGGGGCGTAAAAGGAAAATATTCTTCTTTACGCCTATAAATTATCTAATAAAAATTTGGAATGAAAATGATTAGAGCGAGGATTTGTAGACAGAGCCACGAACAAGCGGAGATGTCACACACGGGAGCGCTATGAAATGAGAATGCTTACTATATTCGAACAATGTACACCTGCAAACGCCTTGCCTCACAGGGTAGCTTGTGATAGTGGTGGGAAACTGGCCACCTACCCGTGAAATATGTCAACCTATCGAAGCTAACGATTTAATGGTGTTATTTTAATTCCTACATTATACTGATGTGCAGTACCCGCATGTAATTAGCCGGTGCTTTCGTGTGCTAGGGACTGACGAGCAAACTAAATGTATATAGTTTAGGACTACAGCTGTCATAGTAGTAGCTTAGTTCAGGCTAATAGTTACAATATGGTCACAAACAAGTATTACTTTACAATCCTGGCTGCATAATTAACATAATTACCAGTGCATTGTGAGATAATCTTGTATAAACATCATGGCAGTTAATTATGCATAATTCATTAACGATGTATTTCATATGTATTAATAATTTGCACTGAATAAGCACTTTATTGTCAAATTAGTATGGACAAATCTATCAATCTATCTATCAACCAACCAAGATAATTAGCTTACATAAGTTATTAAACGAGTATGGTTTGCCTTGATTATGTGTTAATAAATACAGTTAGAAGTTCGTATTCACCCCTACCAAATAACAACGGTTAGAATTGTTGCAAATGAGATTCAATGAGTTCTAGTATGGACAGACAGACAGACATATAGACAGACATATAGACAGACACAGACTGACACATATAGAGACACAGACATACAGAAACAGACAGATAGACAGAAAGGACAACAAATACATAACACGATTTCTCAAACGTATTAAATTGCATAATATATATTACAGACGATTATAAATAATATTGATCTTGCTAATTTAATATTTCTCAATAATTTGTATACAAAAATAGTAAAACGAGAATTAAAGACAATATATAAAAATATGATAGCTATGCATTTCGTTCTATAATTTACAACATTGTAACGCTTTACTACACATGTTTGTATACTCCTTACGATTTTGGTCTTCTACTGACGAAACTAAGTAATACTATTTTATTATTATTGTGTTTGCATGGTATTGTAAACAAATACAAATGAAAATGTATCAAACAGGGGTTTCATTGCAAAATTGGCTAACATTATGAGGGGACTACTATGCTTAAATATATAGGGGAACTGTAGTATTAGACAATGTGGAATGAAGTGTAGTTTCATTGGCTACTTTTGATTTTTCTCTGAAGCACTTTTCATTCTACAGCACGTTCCTCTAACTATAGGCTCGGCTCCGTCAGACTAATTAGTCGAGGAACAAAGACGTGCGTATCAGCTTCATTGTTATCGCCTAGGACGTGCTTGCAGTCCATACCGGATGAATTTGCACTTCTCATGACAAATGAGTGTTGACATTGTTGCCATCTTGTAGTAATCGGAGACCACCGGAAGTCGAGACACAGACGACATCTCGCGAGATCACGTCATTTCAAGAGATGCTGTAACATCTTCACTCGGCAGCGCACGTGCAGTGTCTTAGCAACCGCTGGCAGTAAGGAGGAGGTTAGAGCTCATTTATCCTATTTAACGAGAAACTGCACGTCGTCACGATTTCACGACAAAAGTTACGACTCGGAGAGGAAGTGAATTCGAGGCCATTTTGTGGTCATCAGTCGACTACTATCGGCTTACGTAACTAAGTTGTCGTGGAGTGGAACTTGATCAGAACAATGTTTGGATTGTTGGCAAAATAGTTCCTAATGATGCAGAGAAGATTAATAGCTTGTCGACTAGGATTACTCCCCGCTAAGTCCCGTGAAGATCAATAGCCCTTTGGGGGCTTTGGTTTCTTCTGCTACAAGTAAACAATCATTAAGTCTTACAACCATCTTATTGGCATTTAAGTAGGTGTGATTTATTCTGCACATTATGGTTATAGATATTGCTAGGAAAACACTAAATATTGACATAACGCTCCACGAAAAGCATTGACTTACTATTATGTTTGCAGTTTGTTTAGAATGACGCGTGCTCGCTCAATCCTTTGGATTTCCACATACCATACAAACCCGATTGTATTTTTGGCATTGCAATGACAAAGAAATC
>JAVCKZ010048472.1:0-18525 GCA_034780755.1 Lepetodrilus elevatus
TAGGAAAGTAGGAAACAGAGTGGATCAATGTCCATCACTGTGAGATTATATCAGTATCAATTAGTTACATATGTTTAACAATTAAAATATCATTAATCAATGTATTATTAACTTAGTCTGTCCATTCCTTAAGATTACTGGAGACAATTTAAGAAACCAGTTTCTGAGAATTCTTGTACACATAAGTAATGGACAGTATTGCTGCAGTACAGCAGAGCAGTGTATAGGAAAACATTCATGTGTTTTTCCTCCAAGCTCTACCTGGTGTATGAGAATATACCTAGCGGCACTGATGCATACAGTATCTGTCTTCAACTTTCCAGCAAGCTGCCAATCAATTTGTAGCACTAATTGATTGTACCATATGTCACTGGTATCATAACGTAGCAAACCAATTACTTCTATAGACAGTTTCGCCATCTGTAAACCTGTGGTTTTATTCACCTGTTGCGAACGTTCTTCTCATTACAATCTATCTCAGGTGCATTCAGCGTGCTCAGTTTTCTTAACATTGCTCAGGAAACATCAAAAACAAAATAAATAAACTCATGTATCACTATTCGGTGTTTGCTGGCGGTGGCTTATCATGCTAGATTGCCCGGTAGTGTAGAACACCTCACATTCCTGTGGAAGTAGGCGGAAATTATACTAGTGCTGCTCCCTGAGATCAATGTCATTTTGAGGTTTTGATGCATTACATGAGGATAGGTTTTTCATATATGGAATTAACTGGTAGCCTTGATAGGAACGACTTACATATACTGTATGAGCAGCAAAGTTTCATTTTAAGGTTAAATTGCCATTTTGCATGGCTAGTGTACAGTTCTGAATATTTTTATCATGTTAGGAGTCCTAAAAGAAATATATTCAATTATTAATGGAAACAAACTATATAATTCTATCTAGGCCTACAAGATCTGCTAAAACATAACCAAATATTACGAAGACTTTTGAATATTTGATGATGTCGACATCATATGTGATAGAAGAGTAGTCCTAATATTGTATAGAAAGGTAGAAACTCAGTCTCATGCCATCATGTAACTGTCTGTTTATACATCAACTATTTTCATCACATTGATTCCTAAGTACATGTATATTGAAGTTATGAGTGTTATTGTAGCCATGGCAGTCGGGTGTACAAGCTGAGAGATGAGGATGTTCACTTGTCCTGATGTGGTCCTAATGGAGAATCACTTTCCTCTCCTTCAACACCCCCTCCCCCCTCCCCCTCCCCCCACACACACACGTCCCTCTGCACTGATGTAATAAACCATGTGATAGCTGAGACAGCTGTGGACACCCCATTCCCCCACAAACGGGGCCCCACTCTCCCCACCAACAGGCCCCACCCCCACCGGGCATCATCAGTCTCCCCAAGGAACACATCAGTTCATGTTTTCCATCCCATCCTCTGTGTTTAGTGTCTCAACACAAGCATAGAACACCTAGGTACGCGTGTACAAAAACATCCTTGGAGGAATCCAGAATTAGCCAGGCTGTCTGAGAATTATTGGCACGGTTGTATAAACATTGTCTGCTTCACCATTCTCTTCTGAAAATAATTCCGCTAATTTTTTTTAATTGACTGGTGTTGAAAACCACGCAGTTAATTTCCAACAGATACGGATGTTGAAAGATGTACTAGTCTGGGTACCTGACACTACTGAGTCTACTCAGCCGATAAATTACGTGTTCCTAGGTACAAGAACGTGTATTTCATAATTATGTGGCTGAAATATGCTTTAAACATAGACATGATGATGTGACAGTGCTGACATGACATGATGATGTGACAGTGCTGACATGACATGATGATGTGACAGTGCTGACATGACATGATGGTGTGACAGTGCTGACATGACATGATGATGTGACAGTGCTGACATGACATGATGGTGTGATGACATGACATGATGGTGTGACAGTGCTGACATGACGTGATGATGTGACAGTGCTGACATGACGTGATGATGTGACAGTGCTGACATGACATGATGGTGTGATGACATGACATGATGGTGTGATGACATGACATGATGCGACAGTGCTGACATGATGATGTGACAGTGCTGACATGACATGAAGGTGTGACAGTGCTGACATGACATGGTGTGACAGTGCTGAAATTACATAATGGTGTGACAGTGCTGACATGACATGATGGTGTGACACAGTGCTGACATGACATGATGATGTGACAGTGCTGATTGACATGATGATGTGACAGTGCTGACATGACATGACGGTGTGACAGTGCTGACATCACACTGTTTTTATGCAGCAATTCAATACAAACATCAAATACATGAGCAAGTCAATTATTGTTTTACGTCACAGCAGGAGTCTTTCGCCCATACGTGACAATCAAATACATGAAATTAATATTGTATGACATCTCCACGTAATATATGGATTCCTCCTGAATCCAATGCAGAAGTGTAAAAGATACGGAAAGTAGTACGGCTATTAATATTGTTACAATTGTTGTTAGAATTAACTATAGTATACTGGGATATTTTTGTTTGCTATATTATGTTATTTGGATATTGCAAATTTACTCAACTGTATTAAATATATTTTATGCATAGTATAACTGCAATGCAATTAACAGTTACTTAATAAGTTACTTAAACAGTCCATCAGGTAGATTGTTGAATCACGTGAACTATCCTCAGTGACATGGGTGTGTTACTATCGTTGAATTGTATGCACACCCAGGTTTGTAAATGATGAATTCAATACTTTCTGAATGAATTGTTAACATTTACCTTGATGTTTCTGTATAAATTAGAGCTTTAATTATTTCTATGATTATTCTAAGTGTATCTCATTCATTCCAAAATATGTCATCTGTTACCATGATTACAAGATATGTACATGTGCAAACGATCAAAGGAATACTGGATTAAATTAATAATAAGTCATGAAATATATATAAATCTAATTTATTTTCTAATTAGCTTTTTAAAAGAACCAACCTCATTAATTTGTAATGCATACTGATGTTATGAATTATTTGACGGAACAACTGATGGGCTTTCTATGCATGGCAGCTTTAGAATTGCTGTTAATTATTGTTGTTATTTATTAAGTGCACATCTTTTAAAAATTGATGTGTCACTTGTTTTAATTCATGTCGCTAGTGAAACTGGATTTATGGTAATTTCCATGGTAGTTTATTGATCGTAGAGAGATAAGAAAGTGCTGATACTTTTAATATGTCAGCCATCACTCCATCAACGAAGACATAAACTGGTGCTATTTAGATGTGGCAGTAAACATGCCGCTCATTAAGAATACTAGCAGCTAGGCTAGGACTGGTTTGCTGATGATGGTAATTTTATATGAGCTGAGTGCGTAGTTAATGTGGTATCTGAAGTAGAGGAGTTATTTATTGTCCGTAGCAAATTGCTGTATTTCGGTACACTACTCTGATATTTTTGTAATTATATTTTTGTAACAAAATTTGATGAGTAGTGTATTTATAAGTTATGTAAGCTTTTCCATATTTTTACATTTACACAATTCTTTGATAAAGTAAAATTGACAATCTCTATTTTCACAGATAACATGGATAAAGAGATTATAGATACTTTATATGTTGGTTTAGAATTGTCAACAGCTTCAAAATTGTTTGTGAGCTATTTTTTTAGATTCTTGCATCAATACAAGAAAAACTGATGACAAGATAATGGCTCAAACAGCATTTCTTAAAAAGACAGTCATAAAAATAAAAATAAATCTTTTTAAAAAACAAAGCACTAATTTTATCTTTCAAATGCAAACTATTTTAGTGGATGGAACAGAACTACTAGTATTCACTATTAATAAAATAAAATTAACAAAATGGAATGCATAAATCACCCAGCAGAGAATGGGTACCCGGAAGAATTATATGGGCATGTGAATGATAAACATTCTAGCATCTTGAAAGACAGCTTGGGTTGTATACTCCCCAGGGAGTTGAGATGGAAAATGAGAGCACATTGATCCATTGACGCTATGAGCATGCTTTAGTGCTTGGATCTGACCCCACATAAATGTTCACATTATTATTATTATTATTATTATTTATTATTCTCTTCCAGACAAAACTTGTGAAGAAGTTCCGCGTTCAGGGAATCCCGAAGTTGGTGCTGCTGGACGGAGAGACAGGGAATGTGGTCACAGTCGACGGCTTCACCCACCTCCAGGACGATGCGGCCGGCAACGAGTTCCCCTGGAAGTTAAAACCTTTCCATGAAGTCATGAAGGGAAAATTACTATGTGGCAATGAAGAAAAGGATGCTTCTTTATTAAAAGGAAAAGTTGTTGGACTATATTTCTCTGCTCACTGGGTAAGTTATAATTTATTGTTACGTCTGTTTGAGATTAGTCAAGTCTATCTAATAATGTAAATCATGAAATTAATGCGAGCAGATTATTAATGCGAAAAATGCGACTGCCGTGGATATGTGGACAGGCGCTTAGCTGACTAATTAGCAGATACACCTGTGGACGTTTCGACATCAATTTCCTATAGCTAACGTTATTTTTTAAAGAAAACATAAGCATAGTACTTTTACAGTACAGTACACATTAAAATACCCCTAGCATATGCACCTGGTGGATATGATGGGCTTCATGAGATTTTGAGTTGCCTATCCTGAGAAAGAAAGTTTCCTAACTGCTGTTTATAGTTTGCATATCTTAAAACTGAGTCATTTATCACGAGATAAAACAGTTTGGATTTCAGGACTAAATTCAGTTCAATTAAGGATTGACATTTTGGTAGTAATTTTTCACGACAACTTGAAGGCAGTGGGGTTCATGAAACCAAATTTCATGAAGTGTAAATCTACAATTATCTTTGATTGTCCAATGAAAATACAACTTTTCACTTTGAATCTATTACATTTTTTAAAAAGTTAATCTAATCTAGACATGAGAGAGAAAACCTGTACGTGGTGCCAGGAAAGTTGAGATAGTAGTCTGAAGCATGACAGGCCATATCGTCATCACATATATCTTTGATAAGCCCCTTGCTTTCAGCTCATGTTACAGAATACCTGGAATTTTATAGTGAAAGTTGTCAGAGTCATATTGATAATAGTCTCATAGGCCGACACAAGTCCACCCTCATTCTAACAGAGGTGGATTTAAATAGTGTTAAAGAATTACTGCCACATGAGCAGTTCTTGTAAATTATTTGATAATAAAGTGGCAGATTGAGATTTGAATTGAATTGATGGCCATTCATATTCACATCCGTCCTATGGTGAGGCGATCTCGATGTTTGCGCACCCAGCTGTGAACTGGTCATTGAGGAACCTAGGTATTGTCTGGGTGACTGAACACAAGAGGCTATAGTCCATGAACCACGTACAATTTGTCACGGCTGCTGGCGCTATACTTCCTTGTATCAGTGTTTGTAATACCTGACTGAACGTCACTCCTGTCATGCGGATTACCTAGTAAGAGTGACATGAAAATTGTATAACAAATGTCATTAATGATTTTAAATAAAGCTTCTTTTTCATTGGCTTCTTACACTACACATAATCTCTGATGGTGAAAGTAAATTAAATTGTTTATCATTTCTGCTAATTGCTATTATATTTATATTTATTGTTTATCATTTCTGCTAATTGCTATTACCGGTATATTTATATTTATGAAGCTACTAACAAGCTTTACCTGCCGATATTGAGAAATTTAGACTTACATTAATGTTTATAATGAATGTCTATTTTGATGAGAAGAATGTCTGTGGTAAAACTCCTTGTGTTCGAAATAGGTTATTTTCAGTGAGGACTGGTGGTTTTAGCCTTGCACGTGCATATTTTGTGTTATCTTTTGACTTACCGGTCCTCATGTCTGGCAATGAAATTGCTTGAGTTTTATACACTGCTTGCAGAATACATTTCTTCTACGATACCAGATTCATAATGATGATTTTTAATCCAATTATTTATTATTATTTCCTCCAGTGTCCTCCATGTCGGCACTTCACACCAGAGCTGATTCTGTTGTATCGGAAACTCCGGGAGGAGGGGAAGACATTCGAGGTTGTGTTCGTCTCCTCGGACCGGAGTCCGGAGTCCTTCCAACAGTACTACAGTACCATGCCCTGGCTAGCTTTGCCCTTCGGAGACCCTCGGATACACTATCTCACCACGCAGTTCAGCATAGCAGGTGAGTCCATTATCCTCTATCTCACCATGCAGTTCAGCATAGCAGGTGAGTCCATTATTCTCTATCTCACCATGCAGTTCAGCATATCAGGTGAGTTAATTATCCTCCATCTCACCATGCAGTTCAGCATAGCCAATGAGTCCTTTATCCTCTATCTCACCATGCAGTTCAGCATAGCCGGTGAGTCCTTTATCCTCTATCTCACCATGCAGTTCAGCATAGCCAGTGAGTCCTATATCCTCTATCTCACCATGCAGTTCAGCATAGCCAGTGAGTCCATTATCCTCTATCTCACCATGCAGTTCAGCTATTATCACTATTATCATATATTTAGACAGTAGTCAATGTAACTGTACAGACACTATAATTTATTGTATCATATTTTCAGTAAGTGATATTGGCAAGACTTGTATCTGACTGTTAAGTGTGTGAAATTAATATTTGATTGCTAGCAGGGTTTCTGATGAAATTGACAGACTACAACTTCAACATGTCTATACCATGAAACTACCATTATGCACGATACAATTTACGAGATATTTCCAATTAACCCTCTCCCTACTGGATTAGGCATAGCCACTGCTCTTTACGACATCTCCGGTTGCCATCAGCATGGAGGGTTAATGTAATACGGTCTAGCAGTGGTTAGTTACGGTGTAATGAATGAGGTAATAGATGATGGCCACCATTGTACGTTCAATGAGTATGTCATCGAGACCTCGGATCAAAGCAACATTCTTTGTTTATTTAACCAAGAAATGCTAACAGCACGTTTAAATAGTAATGTATCTGTTGTATTCATGCTCTTTGATGCGGAGTTTCCTCTTTGCCAGCCGACAAACATCTTTAATAATGTTTATACCGCAGGTAAATTATACAAAGTAAACACTCCAGTAATAGGAAATAATTGTTCATATTGCATAGAAACGGCATAACAATCAAAAATGCATTTCGCTGTCATTAGAAAAGATCAATCGCTCTTTGAAATTCAAGAGCATTAGCACTTTATTATGTTGCTGCCAGAAAGAATTACGTCATTGCTGCGAAACTAGCAACGATACGAGTACATTGTTAAGTGTAACGTTGTTGTATGCATCATTGTATATCAAAGAGAAAAGTTTATTGGACATGTATGGCGACTATCGGCAGCTTTAAGGTATTTGTGGAAATGTGCTAATGACACGACATCTCCTGGCAGTGGGATATTGACCAGTCATTGATCTGTGGATATTCACTGCAGGACCGCTGTCTGATTCACAGCCACGTAATGATTCCACGCCTTGCGCAGCGTTATGTCACGGCTGAAGGCCCTCTGTATTGGCCGTCGTTAGTCAATCTTCTTAGCTGTGTGAGTTATTGGTTAAGTCATATCATGATCTCTGCTTGTTTTCCCCGAGACGCGATGCTATCTGCAGCATGAGTGGGTATGAATCACGAGATTTAATACTGGGCGCTCGCCTCGCCTCGCTTGTTTGGTTTCAGTGAGGAGGGTCCAGCGATCATAGCCTTAACTTTATGGGATTTTCTAACAACTCCAAAGGAAAAGGGGTTATGAGTTTTGGAATGCAAGATCTAAGATTTTCATATCCTGGCAGTAGTATTTAGCATGTTCTTTGATCAACATGGATTGGTGGGTGGTTAGTAATCACGGAGAGTTTGTTTGCATATCGGAATTTGCATTATCCGTCAATAAAATGAGCAGAGAACATTGAGAGGGACACTATTCCAAATGTTGTGTGGGGGTCGTTGCGATAATTGGATTGGGTAATCCATTTGATAGATTGGATTTGCTAGTGTTTGATTTGGCGTAGTTAACATAGTACCAATTGCCTAGGAATGATGCAATGTTGACAAAAGATTCCTTTTAGTCTTGTTTGGATATGGGAGCTTTAAGTTTGATAGCTACCTTTAACATGTTTAATAGGCAAGCTTTTATGTTAGAAATATTAATTATTACCATAGTTGGGTAAAGGAGGTACGATTTTTCTAACTATGACTTCTTTAATAATTAGATATTTTGTGGATGAATGTATTTAATGTGAATGGTGTAAATTATATTTTCTTTATAATATCCACCTTTAAAAAGGGTATTATTATCCTGATATCCCCAGGGAGTTGAGAAGGTGAAATGAGTGCTCATTGATATCATTGTCTGGGGTAATAATAAGATTTTGAGCATGGACATGGCGCAATATAAATATGCACATTATTATTATCATATGACAATGTATATTTATCAACACATGAACAAGGCTTTTGTATGTATACCAAGCTGTATCATGGGGATGGTGGGTTGACATTAATCTCTCGGTGCATTCATTCACGTCTCCCGAGTCCAACTCTCACAAAGGTTTTACAGGTCCGTAGCCATTTAAATTTAATCCCTCATTCACATAGTTTAGCTGTCACAACCGCTGGGAAATAGCTTGTCCTAGCTTCTACGACATTGGAATTCATACAATGAATTCATTGTCTCTTTGTCGTGTATTTTGACTAATTTATATCGTTCTGATAAATATATTACTGCTCATTTCATCATGTACATATTTCAACAGTCTTATTCAGTACTGAACAAATTATTAATATAATAGCATTTTAATAACATTTCTAAATGTTATTCAAGTGTTAGTAGGACAATGAGCTACATAATGCATCTTATCAAATAATTGTATTTGATATGATTCTTGAAACTGGTGGGGGTTTTTTCATTTGGAGAGAATGATGGTTTTAAAATTAAAATGAATAGATTCTATTATGGCATATTGATATAACATTCAAGCTGGTAGCATTAATAGGGTTAATAGACATGATTACATAATGTTCCGTTGTCCGTGACGGATATTGATTAAATAATCAGAACTGTGAGTAATGTCCCTTCACAGTCACGATGGTTACAATATGCCGCCTTGTTATTGTGTGAATTAATATTGATTAAAAGATCTGCACATCACATTAGATATTATATTAGTCTGATAACTTTCTTTAGTTGACTACATTTATTTACATAATATGGCATCTGTGCGTCAAGCAGTTGCGTTCAAACTGAAAACTAGTATATGCATCATCCTTGGTTTGTCAGTACCAGTCGGTGCTCACAGGTTTATTGCAACATGCAGTGCTACGGGTGTTGTGTGTGTACTCCTGCTCTAAACTGACAAGCTTTGATATAAGTGAAAGAATCCTAAAGCTGACTCTAAACCCTGATTCAAAAGAAAAGAAAAAGTACAGTGCTCCCTCGATATAACGCTGAAGTTGGGGTCCATGACATGCCACCCACGTTATAATACCCGCATTATATCAACGAATATAATTGGAGAACAAAAAAAAAAGATTTTATTTTATTTATTTAAAAAAAATTGTATATGGGGGTCCATGTTGGACCCTGCGTTGTATCCGAATCCGCGGTGCATCGAAGGGCGTTATATCAAGGGAGCACTGTACTGACATCCTAATCTCAACAGTCAAAAATCACATTATCATAAATACAAAACAAAACAATACAGTCTGTGTCTAAACATTGCATTAAGGTAGAAGAGCTATAAGTCATTAAATCACTTAATCCTAGTAGATAATTTATTCTACAACAGCGTATTACTATTAGGCTGCTCTATAGCTTTACGTCAGACATAAAAGTGCACGGCTATAGAAAACATCCCAGATAGAAATGCGATGTCGTCATTACGCCGCCACTTGGCGCAGCACCGCATTTCGCTGTCTTCCCCGCCTCATCCCCGGCTGCATGACACAGGCAGCCATGTTCGTCGAGGCGTGAACTCCATCCATCCAACTCATCAATTTAAATGCTTGTTTTGCGTACAATCGTTATTCCCTAATTCCTCTCCGCTAGGACATTGATGCAACCGTCAGCTGCTGCGAGATCCAATAAAAACGATTTTTTAACAACTGGCTCATAGACATGCTGGCCATATGTTACCGAACAAGGACGTTGGTATATCGTAAATATCGCATGGAGACAACACTCAATATTAATACAGAGGACTTGAATGCTACATAGTAAGTTTATGATGCAGATATTGATTGAAGAAACTTGAAGTATATAAAGACAAAATTAAAATGTACTTTACTGATTTGAAGACAGAATACGATTGGATGATAATAAATTAGTTGGTTCACCGTAAATATCTTAGTAAAGGTGAACTAATTAAAAGCATTAAATCAGTAAAACCCTTTAGCTTCCTTTTTCAATTTCCTATCAAATACATTATTTATATTTCCGTTGGACATGATTCTGAGTCGGATGCGGTAACCCCCCCTGTCACAGTCAGATGTCAGCATGGAGGCTAGGGGGGAAATTATCTTCACAGTCGGAACACTTGGAACGCAGTCGGAACACTTGGGACGGTTCCTAATTGAACCGGCCATGAACCAGGGCTTGTGGCCGGAACCTGATCCTGTTTCTGGCGTCTCGTGTTGGATATCTAGTCTGCGGCGCCATCACAGTAGCTCATCAGCTACGACATTGGTACCCTTATGATTAACTGCAATGTCAATGTCAATGTCCCAGCAAGTAAAGAGTACTCATCCATCACTATCTTTCACAATTAGTCAATGTCAGTGGCACCTTTGTCGCTACCTGAAATGCTACTGTTCTAGCAAATAGGTAGGGTGCCAATCAGTGTTCGAAATTACCGCTGGCCCGAATAATGATACAAATAACAAATGTTTACAAAAAAAACATGAATTTCTACTGGCCCTTAGGATACCTTTAGCATTGGGAGAAATGGCCGGGTCAGCGGGCCAGCAGTAATTTCGAACACTGCACGTAAAGCATTAATCCAATCCAATCAAATCAAAACAAATGGTGCAATGTCTGTTATCTTTCATTTGTCCCACCCAGCAAATGCTTGCAGGTTTACTCAAACATTTTTTTTGATATTGTTGGAGATTTTCTACAACTTCAATCTGACAATGTGATATGCGTGAAGTTTTCTTGAAAGCAACTCTATTTCCCAATTAATAAACCAAAAATAATAGGAAAAACATAGAGCAGGTAGAAAGCTAAACAGTGTGATTAAATACATCATTGGGGTATGATCTATATCCATTCATGCAAGTTTATACAATGATAAGAATGGTTTATTCATAAACCTTTGAAAATATAGATGAATTCCAATTTGGATAGTTGTTGTTTGTAATTTGTGTACTTTCATAATATGTATTAAAAAAATAAAATAAAATAAATATGTACAAATAAAAAGTAATTTGAACGCCTTCTTGCCTTGAAATATTAGAATTATTATGTTACAAAAAGAGTTGTCAGGCAGCGAATACATGACTATAACTTGCACTGTTTGGCCCAATATAGACCGAAGATGACGCCCCACCACCACCGCCACCACCACCACCACCACCCCCACCTCCTCCAGTGAAAGAGGAGCCAGAAGAAAAGCCCAAGATAGAATCTCCCGTCAAAGCAACGCCTACAAAAGGGTAAGTCTCAGTGAAAATGTCTTGGAGTCTTTTGGACTATGAAGCTATTAGGGCTGCTTTATTTGTCTTAGCTGTCTAGCCGTTTTTTTCTGGTTCGAGAGTATGGTCACGTGGTTAGGCACATGCAAATAAAACAACCGGGCGGACCTAGCTCGGTAAACTCAGTACCAATTGGTTTTCGGCTAGCCGAGTCTAGAAATCTTAGCCGGCGTGTGACGGTGACCAGAGACCAGCGCATACAGGCTAGGATTTGCCAGGTAGCTGTCAAATAAAATAGTCTAGCCGCAGGAAGTTCCCAAAATGGCGCCCAACAAACCTAGCCAGCTTGACAAAAGAAACCCCACTAATAGTAAAATTGGGTCAGTGGTATTCTATTATGTATTTACTGACATTTAATTTTAAAATGTCATAGCCTAGATTGGTCTTTGTTAGCTGCAGTCATTGATAATAATAACTACCCTTTGAACCTTCTCCCTGCTGTGCATAGGTTTTGGGCATCTAATATCAGGGGCGGATTTAAGGGTGGGCTCACCCGGCTTGAGCCCCCCCCTAGAATTTGAAAATTTGTTCTATAAACACATATTTTGTAGTATGGTAAAATTATGAGCCCCCTATAAAATACTCTTTGAGCCCCCCCTAACCTGACAGTCTGGATCCACCCCTGAAGTATGGTTTTGTTGTCGTATTTGGGGGATTGTGTGTGTGTGTGTGTGTGTGTGTGTGTATGCGTGTGTGTGTGTTTGCGCGCGCGCATGTGTGTGTGTGTGTGTGTGTGCGCGTGTGTGTTATATTTTATATTATCTACTTGCTATCCCGCACACTATTTATCATTGTAAGCATGTATAGTGCATGTGTATTGTCTATAGGGTACCTGCTGTAATGACCCAACTTACCAATATTAATTAAATCCTTTATGAGTACCAAATAGTAATACTCGTTAGTGGGAAATATTCATTCACATGACAATAGCAAGCCGGTAGAGGGTGGCCATGGCGTAATCTCTTTGATTGTTGAGGAGCGCGGTGGTCTGGGGGTATTGAGTCTGCCTCATAACCCGGAGGTACCATGGGTACCGGCTTCGAGCCTAGCCTAGCTCATTCCATCGTGTAAGTCAACCCAGCTGTGAATGGGTACCCGGTAGGAAGAAATAGAATTGTGAATGTAAAACCTTCTAGCCCCTTAACCGACAGCTTGGGTTGTATACTCCACAGGGAGTTGAGAAGGTGAAATGCGTGCCCCATTGACCGTGTTGATAATGTAGCGTTATGGGCATACTTCTGAATCATGCATTTGGCGCAATATAAATGTTCACATTATTATTATCATTAATTTATTCTTATTATCATACGCCAATGTGATGTCTGAACATGTCGGGCCTCCGACAACTCGCCCCAGTGACTACATGTCGGGCTGTTCCAACGTGGGCCGTGTTGTCAGGCCGAGTTGTCCGTTGGCCGAGCTGTCTAGAAATCCGCCAATTTCAGAGAAATGCCCACATTAAGCTATACGGACTCCCCTGGGCGTTTCCTGGATGGGTCGGAGGTACCAGGAGGTCTGATCCCTGGGAGGACCCGGATGTGACTGCCAGATATGTGGTCAACTGGATCAAAGGAGCCAGATTGGTGCATAACCTTACCATAGACTACATTGGGGTGAGAACCAATAACGTTGATTTGCAAACTAAGATTCCTTAACACATTATACAAGTCTATCACGCTTTCTCCCGCTTCATCTCTTTTGCTTCATTTATCTACCTTGCTGTTACACGATGTGTACACTAACACACCCCACACACATTCAGAATACTGTTACTTGATGTTATAGATATGGAATGAAAAGAAATACAGCATAGACTATATCAAGGTAAGTTTGCAGTTAATCCTTACAACTATACCGGGTATGTCAAAAATGTATGCAAGTCAAAAAGTGATCAACTGATTGTTTAAATGACAATGTACATGCCAGGGTATTCCCAATATACTCTAACAGCTATAAGATTACAATAAACTCATAGATAGCGTCATGTTTAATGTTCCCTACTATGCAGGAAAATAAATGTAGCCGGGTGTGATATAAGATGCTCCTACTGGTCTCGGCCAGCGGGGTTACCCCTTAGGCTCAGTCGGTAGAGCGTTGGATTCACAATCCAGCAACTCGGGTTCGAATCCCAGGGTAATAGGAATGATCCTCTGTTTCAATGGCGCCCGACGTGGGTGGCTCATGTAACATCACATGCAAAGACTGAATTGTTCACAATTGCACGATTGCGTTTCTGCAGACGCTGCGTCACGCACTGAACAGAGATGGTTTCAGTAAGGTGCAGATTGTAGCCGCTGACAAGAAGTGGGAGATAGCTGATGACATCCTGGATGACCATGTCTTGGCGTCAGTGGTCCACACCATTGGGTACGTAACAGAGAGCACTGGACAGCAGTCATCATATAGTATAGTATAGTCCCAGTCAAAGATGTTTATGATTTTTCACATGAATTTTAATTATTTTATATATTTTTTAAGAAATCGGGAAAATACCACGAACAGTCTTTGACAATGACTACGTCTTGATGATACATTTCATCTAATATTGAAATCATTTTACAAATCCCAAGTTTATTATCATAAAGACATATATTTATCAGTTTCTATATCACATGTCTTTTCTATAGGTGTCACTATGATATATATATATATATATATATATATGTCCTGCCGGTGTCACAATCAATACTATATAATGTATGTCCGCAAGTATTAGTATGATATGTCATTTCCTTTCACGTGTCACTCATTATGTGTGTACTTCTGCCTGTAGGTATCACTATAACACATATCCTTCACACATATGTGCCATTCTATCGTACTAGTGTATATCTGCCTGTAGGTGTCACTATCCTGGAACTTTCTCCAACACCTCGGCCATGAGGACCGGAAAACCTCTGTGGGCTTCAGAAGATTACAGCACTTACAATGACGTCACTGGAGGCGGTTGCTGGGCCAGGGTGGGCGTCCAGTGTGATGCCCTAATATCATAGGGGGCTAAAGCTATATTTATCGACTATCAACTATAATTTATAAGTTATATGTCCAAAAATGCTACTGGCCTTACTGACTTTTGTTAAGTATAAACTGTTCATAAGTAGAACAAATGTGCACGTACAAATATTCTGCCAGTATATCTAAGAAGCCTAGAAAACGTTCAGGGGAAATCACTCACGTTCTACAACTGAGAACCTAGACTATACTTAGAACCTTCTGAAGCACTGTCCCGACCTAGACTATACTTAGAACCTTCTGAAGCACTGTCCCGATCTAGACTATACTTAGAACCTTCTGAAGCACTGTCCCGACCTTCTGAAGCACTGTCCCGACCTAGACTATACTTAGAACCTTCTGAAGCACTGTCCCGACCTAGACTAAACTTAGAACCTTCTGAAGCACTGTCCCGACCTAGACTATAATTATTTAGAACCTTCTGAAGCACTGTCCCGACCTAGACTATATTTAGAACCTTCTGAAGCACTGTCCCGACCTAGACTATATTTAGAACCTTCTGAAGCGCTGTCCTGACCATCATATTTGTGTTGTCTTTCAGATTCTTAATATGAACTACGTCAATGGGCACATGACTGGGTAAGTCGGGCATTATTCCAAAGACTGTCCAAATACTAAAGGAATAAAACTTGAAATCAGAGGGCCTATTCTCGAAACGTTCTTACGAACGTATTAGCCTAAGAACAATTCGTAGCCATACTTACTATTAGCATTGTTAAGATTGTAACGATCGTAAGAACAAGTTGAGAATATGGCATATGGTGTTTAATTAAAAAACATATTATTATAGATTTAGTTATTTGGTTGATATTTCAGGACGATATCATGGAACGTCATAGCTAGCTACTACAAAAGGCTGCCGTATTTCCGGGATGGTCTGATGACTGCGGTGGAACCTTGGAGCGGTCACTACGTTGTGGACAGTCCTATCTGGATGACCGGTGAGGCTGGAGCTGACCGCACTGACGTCGTGCTGAGTTATTAGTATTACATTGATTGATTGGATTGGATTGAATTAAAGTTTTACATCGGGGCGGGAATATCTCATCCATAGTTATTATACCGTTAGGTTATATATTTGGACATCAGATTAAGTCACTGGACAGTGTCATGCATTGGGTTTGGACATCAGATTGGGTTATTGGTTATTTTGACTAGTTTATTATTTGACTGTGCACTATACAATTATTATTATTATTATTATTATTAGTAGTAGTAGTAGTAGTAGTAGTAGTAGTAGTAGTAGTAGTAGTAGTAGTAGTAGTAGTCTCATATGTCGTCGATTGGTCCCTATTTAAAAAAATATGTTTTTAAATATAATGTTGATACTATATTTAAAACTATATTACATTAAAAAAAATACATATATATAAACAAAATAATGGCCTGCTTCAAGGTGTATGCATGTAAACAGATGTTTGCTGGTTTCCAGCACACACGACTCAGTTCACGGAGATTGGATGGAAATATCTCCGTCACGGAGCTGGAGTCGGCAATTTGACAGAAGGCGGGAGCTACGTGACACTTGCAGATCCATCCAACACTGATTTCACAATTGTTGTAGAAACCATGGTACGTCCTCGTCATTGTTTAAATTAACCCTCTCAATAGTGGAGTATGCACATAAACTACTCTTTATGGCATCTTTGGTCGCCTTAAGCATAGAGAGGTTTAATAGTTTATAATCTTTGGTTTTCAAAGGTGGTCATCACGAATGCATATCGTGCATGCAAGTTTTAATTAATGCGACGTGCCTTTATATAACGGATAGTACAAGTAATGAAATACAACTTTGGAGCACTTTCAAGCAATTGGTCTATTCATGATTAGCAAAGGCTATTGTATTGAATTATATTATAACACCATTATGATATGCATTCATAAACTCATTTTGTCCGGTGAAAGTGTTGACATCTACAGTTTATCATTATGTGTTTTATTCCTGAAATAAAATGTACTAGTTTTGTTTATATCATGTATTGTGTGTGAATGACGATTTGATAGAACTAATACGTATTTTCATGTAAATAACGGTTTGGCATGCACGACATTTTGATGGTGTTTTTTCAGAGTCACGATCATTCTGTTTGTATTCGACCTCATCTGGCACCCTATTCGGTGAAGAAACAGAAAGTCACGTTCCTTCTCAAAGGAAGTTACGTAAGTAGTACTAGTGTGTTGTTATCACCTTCTCGACACCAAAACAGGAAGTCCTAAAACCACTAGACCAGTCCATTATATTGCATAGGTAACAACTCTAAAAACATCTAAACAATATAAGTTTGGTTAATAACTGAGAAGGCCTATTGGTAATCCAATTAGTTTGATTTTATAAACATAGCCACGTAACTATCTTATCGTGTATACAAATCATATTATATCACATTTTGGTGTTGTGTTTTACTTGTTATGATGCTATTATACAAGGAAAGTACACACATGAACAACATCAATGACGGGAATATTGAAAGGCCTACACATGTAGATCTACATCTATCGAATATTCTTTTAAAATGTTAGCGAATGAAATGTTAACGTCAAGAGCAACTCGTTATATTTGTTAAAGTTTTATGCTCGCTAAAATGTTATGATTTACAGTATACTGCAGTATAGTACCCATGTTGTATATCACTGGAAAGCTAGAAGTGTGTGGAATGAGAACGAGCGTTCTGGTGGCAGTATTATTTCAAAATGATTTATGACCTCATTATTTAAAGAACAACAGAAATAAATCAAAGCATTTTATATTATTCATGATCATGGAGTATTTATTCCTAACATTGTATACAATTATTTACAGGCAACCGTCAAGTCACTAAATGTGTGGCACAGTAAACTGTTCGAAGATAGCAAGGCTACATTACCTATCTTTCAGAAACAACCTCCCCTGCAGGTAAAGAAATACATTTCTACCCGTAATAAATTAGGAAAAAAATTACCAATTACCTTGTGACCCCTGTCTGCAAAATACCTTGTGACCCCTGTCCGCAAAATACCTTGTGACTCCTGTCTGCATGCATATCATGTACCTCGAATATAAATTTACCATGCGCCCCTTGTTTTAATATCCTTGTGACTCCCGTCTACATACATACCCTGTGACTCCTGTCTACATACATACCCTGTAACTCCTGTCTACATACATACCCTGTGACTCCTGTCTACATACATACCCTGTGACTCCTGTCTGCATACATACCCTGTGACTCCTGTCTACATACATACCCTGTGACTCCTGTCTGCATACATACCATGTGACTCATGTCTACATACATACCCTGTGACTCATGTCTACATACATACCCTGTGACTCCTGTCTGTAGGTGGTCGATGGTCGGTTCAGCCTGGCCCTGGGAGTGGATGAGGTGTGGTCTCTCACTACCCTGGCAGGGGGACACAAGGGCGTCTATCCCGCCCCACCAGCATCTAAACCATTTCCAGTCAAGTATAAGGATGATTTCGAAGGTTATTCTCATCCATTATACTAACAATCGTAATTTTATAAGAAGAAACAGACACCCAATATAACTTACAGCGTACTCTGTCTTAACCGGTATCTGTGTAATCCGGCAATCTGCGTTTACCGGCACAATTTCAAAGTACCGGCCGGCGACAGTGCATTTGAATAAACGGCATCTCTCTATTCCGTAAAACTAACCGGAACTGGTTTTTAGATATATATTTTTCATTTCTTTTCTTTTTAATGTCATTTTTAGCTTCTGTGATATATAGACAATAACCCACGAGGTACGAGAGATTACCGATTATATTTCACGAGTTAAATTAATGTAGTAAGTCACGAGCTTTAGCGAGTGACTTACAACATTAATTTCACGAGTGAAAGAT
>JAVCKZ010048483.1:0-18522 GCA_034780755.1 Lepetodrilus elevatus
GTTGTCGGCCTAACGGCCTCCAACTCGCTACACGTGCAAAAATAATGTAGAGTTTTCGTACATTATCCCATACTTATAATTATAATATTATTATTATTATTAGTAGTAGTATATTAGTACTAGTACGACTAGTAGTAGTAGTAGTAGTAGTCGTAGTAGTAGTAGTAGTTGTGTGGTACATACGTCAAAATTGAGTACCAATGATGACCTAAGGGAGGTAACCTCTTCTCTGTACATGTAGTGAGGTTTGAGGACGGGCATTGAGCGTGTGTGCAGTCGGCCAGGACACACGACCCCAGCAGGCGTCTAGAAATGTAAACCATAGGAGAGGCATTGGTGTTTTGAACAGTATTTGATCTATTAACAAACTTTAAACTTTGGAAGACAATACATGAACATCAGAATAAACGGGTAACAATACTATTGCTGCATGTGTGACATTATTAATTAAATTAGTAAATCCAGTTTCCTAATTATTTTGCGAATGAAAAATAAAAGGAGCTTAATAATGTAAGAATAATAAGAAGGAAACTTCACTATCTACTGGTAGCCTATTTGTACCTCTAACTTTGTCATATCGTCGACGTAATTCTTGAAGTCGACATAGTCGTAGATATGATGAAAGGTCGACATTGCATCGTGGCCCCGGACTTCCGCTCTGACCGGGATCTGGAACACCCCTGAAGCCGTCGTCCAGTTGCCAGCTGTGGACAGACTATAACCAGTCGCATTCTGTGTTATACAGCTGTGGACAGACTATAACCAGTCGCATTCTAGGTTATACAGCTGTGGCCAGACTACAGAGAAGCTTATGCTAGTGTTCATGTTTACATAGTAGCACCGATGCATGTACCCATTTCATCGTGAGTAATCGTGTTTTTTATTTTTTTAAAATTTTTATGGTTAGTTACTTATTTTGAAAAAATGTGCACTTCTACCAAAATATGTAAAATAAAATAAAATCATAAACAAATCGAAAACATTGGCACACATCGTCTTTGACAAGAAATACTTGTAAGACAAACCTCACATTACCAGTACCACAGAGCGTATTCGATTCAACACTCGACCTACCATAGGGTGACGGTCGCATGATGAAATTAGCCAATGAAGGTAGCCTACTCGCATCATAATGAGTGTTCGGTCATTGACTAATTTCATCACCGCGAGTTTGAAACGAAAACGCTCACAGAGAAGAATACGCTAACATCATTAAGAAGTATTGTATTGTGAACAACATGATGTACAACTGTACTGTACACCTCACTGACCTGAGAAGTAGTAGTCCAGGGTAAAGTTGGCCCCTACGTAGTCCCAGGACATACACGACTGCCAGTGGTCGCAGCTAACTCCCCTGACTGTAGTCATACCCAGGTACACCTACAGACAGACAGACCTACCTACAGACAGGGTTCAATACAATGTACTGTACAGGCATTGCAGCATCTCGCGGTGTAAGTCAATATCCTGCTGGATAGAAGACCACCAAGGGAAATATCTTCCCTGTTAAAACCAACAACCAGCTATCATAAACATATCTCATGATGATGTATGGTGTTTTTCCAACTAAGATCACCCAGACAAGATTACCTCCCAATCATTCATAATCATCCAGACAATCATACATACAGTCTCACTCCACAGTCATTCAGACAGTCTCACTCCACAGTCATTCAGACAGTCTCACTCCACAGTCATTCAGACAGTCTCACTCCAGTCATACCAATACAGTCACACATTCACAATACACACTAAAACAATGTCCTCTCAACTCACACGTAGAAGGGTTCATTTCTTAATCACCAAGACAATGTCACCGCTCTCAAAGCATCATCTCCTCAGAATTCACCAAGACAGTCCTACCTGCCAGACACTATAGGAATGTCTCACCTCTCCACTCCAGACACTATAGGAATGTCTCACCTCTCCACTCGCAGAACTATCACCCTCAATCACGCATTCAGACTATGAGCATACCAATTGTGGAACATGGAGCTAAATCAATGGAATTATTATTTTAAATATTATTATTATTACTACTATTATTTTAATAGACATACCTCTCAAGCAGACAAGACTGTCTAACCTCTCCAATCACAGACATTATCACTCCTCAATCCCCGTGTACAGTCTCAAGTCCAAAACAGACAAGACAGGGTCGCCTCACGACCCTACAAAGACACTCACCTCCCCATATTGCTGCGCGAACTTCAGCACAGAAGCCGTGGTGTAGGAATGTGGCATACCACTGCCTCTACCTTTAGACCCTCCGCCGACCAAGAAGTCCTCCCCACCTTGAACTCCCTGTCTGACTGTGCAGTTTCTATCTTAAATCATGAATAGATTTGCTTGACCGTGTGGAATTTCCAATTCAGCCTTTTTTTATACATTGCATAATCTCAAGCATCTATATGTCCCCAGGTTCCTAGAAATCTTATTGTATCTTTATTTATAAATAAGAAATTCAACTAGGAAATTCAACTATGAAACCTATTATTTGTATATCATTGCATTTTGTTATTTTTGTCATGGTTTATTTCTCTACGTATATTTTGGTTTTGCGTAATTTTTGGCCAATGTTTTTCATACTCTTGTTTATATTTCTTAAATTGACTTTCAGTTATTTAGCATTGTAGTCGTCGTATGAATGACATATTCCCACAGTGACGTTTTATAGCAAATTTACATAAATAAATACATAAATAAATCAATCAATCTTATTATATCTCCCAGTTTATGGAGATCAAAACACATATTTATGTAACCGACACAACGAGGATATTCCGGCTAGAGCTGTACATGGTAATATGTTGTCCTATGTTGGTAACAATATGTTGACCATGTTATGTACTCACCTACTATATGATAGGTTTCATTTGTCTTTAGGTTAACCATGTAAAACTCATTTCCAGTTTGGAGAACAGATCTGCCCGAGTCCTGATCGAAGTATTCCCTGCCCACGGTAGATTTGCCCTTGTCAATGATGGCCGCCTCAATCGTCACTTGGAACGTTCTGGGCAGATGGCCTGGAAGTCTTGGATCTGCAGGAGAACTAGAAATGTGTCTGTCTTGGATCTGCAGGAGAACTAGAAATGTGTCTGTCTAGGATCTGCAGGGGTGCGTTCAAAGACACATGAGCTGAGTAAGCCGCTTAGCTAAACTGGTTCCCTGTCACATGTACGGTTCATACGAGACAGTGGCCTACTTCGGGCGGTTACGCTAGTTTAGCACGGAAGTGTCATTGCGGATGTCTAGTTGTCATGTCTAATCTAGTTTTTGTGCTTCGTGCGCATGTTCGTGACGCTCTAGCCTTGCTTTCGCGACTTCGCGCGAACTTTAACATTGCTCTAGCTCCTCTAAGCCGCTTGTAAGTCGCTTGCAAGCGCTTGTGTCTTTTAACGCACCCCTAACTAACTAACAAACTAAATAAAGCCCCGTTTACATGACCACATGACCATTGGCCGACCATTGTGGGTTAAAACCCACCAATTTGACCCCCGGGTTAAAATATGACCCAGGGTTAAAATGTGACCCAGGGTTAAAATGTGACCCAGGGTCTAATGGTGGCATGTAAACGGGGCTATACTCACATACATCAAAAGGAAATTGCTGCGTTCATAAATATTGAAATTTCTCGATGTAGTTTGGATGATAGATTGCATTTGTAGGCCTACTGCTTTTCTTTCAATACCATATCTTGCTTATCATTCAATGTCTACAGAAATAAATAACGTTCCATGCATCTGTTGATCATTATTATAAGTATATCTTTCGAAAAGGATTATTTCACTCATGACTGGTACCACTCTGTAGCCCTGTTTACATGCCACCATTTGACCCTGGGTTACTTTTTAACCTTGGGTCAAAACGTTAACCTGGGGGTCTAATTGCTTCATGTAAACGGGTTGTTTTACAATTGACCCCTAAAATAATATAACCCCAGGGTTAAAACCCACCAATTTGACCCCCCGGGTTAAAATATGACCCAGGGTTAAAATGTGACCCAGGGTCAAATGGTGACATGTAAACGAGGCTTTAGATGTGAAATGGATACGGTCACACAGATAGAGTAAATAATAAAGTCAATATACATTTTGTAATAACACGCCTTTATATACACAATGTGAAATAGTGTACGGACGCTGACCTTTACTTACTTGGGTCGCTCCCTGCATGGGCTATACCTCTAGGCAAATGGACAAATGCGTCTTTCAAGAAATACCGTCTCACTTAATATTCGATCATCCCCTACTACTAGATCCATTGGTACACAAATCGGACACCAATTATACTAGACGCATGGACATATTATGTCACTGTGCGGGGAAGCAATGACATTTAAAACTATTTCTACGACTCGGATTTTGAAATGCGAACAGTGGTGGGATAAATAAGTTTATGTAAATATACGAGCGAGAAGTCTGGACACACTCCGGGGAGATACACGAGGATCGTTTACTAAATATTTACAGGTACGTGTATTTTTGATCGTAGCATCACCCCAATATGATAATCTTCCTTTGGATCAATAATTCTGGTAGGCCTATAAACGGTATGGAACTGTGTTTATGAAAACTCGTCTTATGCAAGAATTTTGTTTATTGCGAAATTAACCTCCAACACATGATCCAGCCAATCACAGATCCGGAAATAGCTAAACTGTAAATATAGATTTCCCCACACTCTGATAATGGTGGAACTCCGTGTGGAACGTCACTATGGTCACGTAGCCACTAGACATAGAACGTAGCGCCCTATATGCCACATGTTTCATATTAGCGTTAAAGCATAAAACTTGTTTTTGTTAATCATTACTACTACTGAAGTAGACAATAAAATACACGGGCTTTCAAGATTCGGTTATTCAATAATTTGTTGGCTTTATAATTACAAACATATATATTTGTTAGAATTCGTGTCGTTTTTCGAATTTATTTCAACGGTATTATTAGAATTTTAGGATTATTGATTGGAATGTAGCGATAAAGAAACTCTTCCTGTATCACACTAAAAACATTTACCCTTTGCTATGGATATACGTTTTATAATTTCTGTCTTTATGGTCAGGTATATTATTAGTATTTTGGATAATTGAATAGAATGTAGAGATATCAATTTACTATGCATTTTATATGTGGAAAATATGTTAAAATGATGGTCACATACACACACGCACGATCAGATTGCGGGGAATTGGGTCCGGGTCCGGTGAATTGACCGGAAGTCCAGTTCCGGAGGGTCAAGGTAATATATCGTGCCATGGAATATCTCACAGTGGACCAAGTCCGTCATAGGGCATAATGCACTCGGATTGACCGAGTGACGTATTATCCTCAGATGTATGCATATCGCCGACCAAAGCAAGATGTCGCGGAATTGCTACAATTTGGGTTTAACCCTCTCCATGCTGAAGGCAACTGGAGATGCCATAAAGAGCTGTGCCTGAGCCTAATCCAGCAGGCAGAGGGTTAATGCTGAGAGTGTATGACCGAGAAATTCAAATTGTTCGTGAACTAAAGAAGCTAAACGGGGATTAAAAAACCCCAACCTTGGCGGGGTCTATACGACCCGGTACAAACCTGGACATGCTGTCCATTCCACGGACCCGGTCACGCGAGCCAATCAGATTGCCGGTAATTGGGTCCGGTGAATGGAATAGATTTTGCCAAAAACCTTTCATAACAATACCAATATTCATGCACAAAATATATTACTTGCATTTAAAAGCCACACATAGGCGCGCGCGAACACACACATACACACACACACATACGCACGCACACGCACAAACACACACGCACACATACACACACACACACATACACACACATACACACATACACTCACACACACACACACACGCACGCACGCACGCACACACACACACAAACACACACACACACACACACACACACACACACATAAACACACACATTTCAGTCCTCACATTTGAAAACTTCAACTACTTGTGAATAGAAATCTCTCTACACTATTAGCATATCTTCAATGTGGACGTATATAGTACTATTTGCGGGCTCGACCTCTGGCATATTTGGGACCATAAATATTCAGCGCAAGAGAGCAAGCGATTTCAATAGGCTATGCTGTATGGTATCTATTCATTGAGAGTGGTGGGCTAAACTAACGTACAGGGGGGTTCCACCACCTTGCACCTACACTGGCCAACAGGAGCACAAGTACACCGTATACAGAGGGAGTATACTACATACAGAAACAGGTAACACATCTTTAACCAATTTATACATATTTCTGCATATTGATACTTACATGCATACATGTTCAACAGGGGCGTGACTAACTATAATGCCAAAAAAGACGTCATGTAAAAGTGACAATTTATGATATATTATTTTTGAAAGAAAAACAGAAATGTTCTAGCATTATGAATGTATGTCAAAGGCGAGTAACGCCCCTGGCATATGAAGGTGAGTTTTATACATATAATATATATGGCATGAATTTCTGAATTTCATGTTTTTATAAGGTTGGTTTAACCGTTAATGACATGCATACATGTACATACATAACATAGATAATTATATCCGGGATCTACAGTACAGTGGTGAAAGCATTGCTATTAGTAATCATCATTATGTACATGTAGCCTACGTCACTTTCTAATACCACTCCAGCTTCCAGTAAGTACATACTACTACCACCACTACTACCACCACTACTACCACTACCACTACTACTACTACCACCACTACTACTACCACCACTACTACCACCACCACTACTACCACTACCACTACTACTACTACCACCACTACTACTACTACTACCACTACTACTACTACTACTACTACTACTACCACCACTACTACCACTACTACCACTACCACTACTACTACTACCACTACTACTACTACTACTACTACTACTACTACTACTACTACTACCACCACTACTACTACTACTACTACTACCACCACTACTACTACTACTACTACTACTACTACTACTAATAATAATAATAATAATAAATAAGAATAAGAAAATAAGAAAATAATACAAGCCTCTGTAGATGCATTATTATTATTATAAGAAGAAGAAGAAGAAGAAGAAACCAGGATAATAATAATAGTAATAATAGTAATAATAATAATAATAATAATAATAATAATAAATAGTAATAATAATATTGGATATGTATAGTGCACCAGATTCACCCCATAAAGATGAAGAAAGGTATTATATCATGCAATCATGGTTTCACTAAATTATATTTATGTGTAATATCTCATAAGCTAAATAAATATTAATATACAATCCTTGACTATTAATCAGTTGATATGGTTCCTATAAATCCACTATTACTCAATTTTAAGACTAGTATACTAGAATATTAATTAATTACCAATACTCTAAACCCCATTTTAAAACATTTATTTTAGTAAATTCTAGAATATTATCAATAAACTTGCTTAGGTGTCTACTATATCAATTGGTTGTAGATGTGTGAAACAGAATACAGCAATGGCGTAGACATAGACAGCTGTGAATCACACCTATACTGTACAGTACATATGTTATTGCGATGCGTACGCCAAATGGAATGTTCCCCCGAACCGGGAAAATACCAAGCTGGACAGAAATAGATAGCCAATGAAACCGACGCAAATACATAAATGCCGTCATGAGGGGTGCAATATTGACATATCAACTCCATTAGATGAAGTGCTAATTATATTGAGTAATATTAATTGGTGGCTAATTAGTGCTATACTGTTCCTGGATATTATTTAAAGGATTTATACAAAGATTTATTATTTTTGATTGACAGTCGATATCCAACAGTTGATGGAATAAAGCTAGTCCTTGTCAAAGACGTTTCATAATTTTTAATGATTTAAAAACAAAAATCAACAAATGTCCAAAAACTCGAAAGAATTGCTATGCTCAACGTCTTTGACAAGGACTAGAATAAAGCATATATAGTGAAATTATCGCTGTGAATGTTACAAGCCATGTCATAATAATGCTACATAATCTGATAATGGTAAATGTTACACCTGGGTCCGCTTAGTAATTAATGTGAATGTCACTGCTTATAATACGTCTCTCCCAAAACAGTCATTAAAAATATGTTTTAAAAAATATATATATTATTAGTATAATATTTATTAATTTCGCAACACAGAAATAGGATTTAATGTTCTTGAAATCTAATATACTAATATCTTAATTAACATTTGTTTTTGTTTTTATTTTGCTGCACTGTCAATTTATTTTGCTTGGTATTGTTTTAATGGTGGTAAAGTTGATGTTGTTTGGTAATTTTCTAATTTAAATGATTAAGCACCATTGTTTTTGTGACTTTACCGTTTTCTATTAACAGTGTGTCAATTTAGCACAATTAATGCTGCAATATAGTGCAGATTATAATCCACCATCAAATAAAGTTTCTAATTGGTGTCATTATTTAGTTATGCGTGTTTGTTTGGTCGAATATTACTATTGGCGCCATTATTTAGTACCAGTGATTCTTGTTTGTACAATTTAATATTAGTGCTATTATTTAGTACCAGTGATGCTTGTTTGTACAATTTAATATTAGTGCTATTATTTAGTACCAGTGATTCTTGTTTGTACAATTTAATATTAGTGCTATTATTTAGTACCAATGATGCTTGTTTGGTAGAATAAAATTTAATATTGGTTCCATAATTTACTATGTGTTTCGTATTTGGTCGAATAATATGTAATACTATTAGTGCCAATTTGTAATATCAGTGATGCTTTCTTGGTTGAATAAATAGTGGGGGCTGTTAGGGACTTTTTTTGGCCATTTGGTTCACATTCTTCCAAAAGCACCAAATTTGGCCCAGACGTTGTCCATACCATACTATTTCGATTTCTGACAGGCGCCAAGATGGGCGACTTCCAGGGCCGCCATTTTGGCCAATTCCAATATGGCCGCTACCTGGTTTAATACTGTAGTCAATCATGGTTAAAAAAGCAAAAGGACTAGAATCATGATCAATACCACTTTTTTAGGGTTTTCGGGGTCGGGGATCCAATTCATTAAAGGTGAAGGTCATCCTTCAAGGTGATCCTAAAGGTCATTTTGGATGATAATTGTTAATAGAGGTACAATAATGGTTATAATTATATTTGAAACTATTCTTTGGCCCAATGTCATCCATATTATACTATTCTGATTTGTAATATAGCCATTTGGCAAAATCCAATATGGCCGCCATACGGGCTAGCAGTCAATCATAGTTAAAATCCTAGAATAATGAACAAAAACACTTTTTATGGGTTTTCGGCTTCAAGGAATCCGATTATGATCCTACGTTAATGATCTGTCAGAGGTCATGGTCGCCCAATTTGGGGGGTCATCGGTCAAAGATCAGCAGTTACAGCTTTAAAATAATTGAACAATAATTATTCAAGAACATATTTTAGTGAACATTATTCGGAGTTGACAATGCTGTGCAAGTGTGCATTTAAAATTTCAAAACACAAGTCAAGAACCGCTTTCGGAACAATATAGCAATGCCTACAGTGTCTGGGAAATGATTATTGTTACTACACACATGTACATTTTCTAAGCTTGCTTGCATTGTGTGATGCTGACACTACTGGGGGGTCATCGCTTGCATTGTGTGATGCTGACAATAGGTACTACTGGTCATCATTGCTCTGTTTCCAGTCGGCCAAAATCAAAGATCAAAGTGTAAATTGTACGCTATGTGCCTATCTTTTGGATAACCATACCTTTCCAAATCTGAAATCTTTGTTGACAGTTATTATCTTTCCATATGTAGGTGGCGTACTTTGTCTGCGATCGCCCTCCAGCCGCTGGGCGTGGTCCCCAATACTTTGATGTAGTTTATCAAGCGCATCCATATCTGAAATTGACTTTTGATTGGTAAAGAAATCTTTATCTTAAATTTTTCACGTAAAATAATAGTCCTTTTTAAATGGGCAAAGGGTATTTTTAATATCTAAGTAATCTTTCATCCGAGTTTAATAATTCACCAGAAATGGGGCCCTTTTAAAGGCATAATATCACAGTTCGAGTTGATAGGCCTGTATAATGGACTAACAAATTTCGATCTGAAACTGATTACGCTTGATTTATCCATCTCAAAGTTGTTATTTACTGATGTACTTAGTCCCCAGTACTCAATAGTTATCAAAGTATTCATGTTTTATATGATTATAGGGAACGTTCTGCTATTTATCTTGTCTGTGAAGCATTAACTAATCTATGAAGGAATTCTAAGAAAGTCTAGTCGTTTCACTTTGAATTCTATGTAAAATATGTTATCTAGTAAATATAATTGTCACTAAATACTTGCACTGCCAAACAATCTATTTGAAAATTGCTAATAATATACCCTAGGTCCGAGATTACGAAACTTTCTGAGTACGATTTCATACTCAACTCAGAATGTTGTTCATAAAATGTCATGTGACGTCATAGCCCTACTCACACAGCATACTCAGGCTATGACGTCACATGATGTTTTATGAACAAAATTGAGTAGAGTTCTGAGTAGAGTATGGAAAAAGTTTCGTAATCTCAGGGCCTAGTGTCAATCAAAGTAGGAGCTTAATTAGCAGACGATGCACG
Organism: Lepetodrilus elevatus; assembly: GCA_034780755.1. Lineage (NCBI taxonomy): Eukaryota > Metazoa > Mollusca > Gastropoda > Lepetellida > Lepetodrilidae > Lepetodrilus > Lepetodrilus elevatus. Next base: position 10,610 of record JAVCKZ010048483.1, read on the forward strand.
GGTGGGGTAAAATCGAATATATTATCTGCAATGAGTTTGCCAATGTTTTTCAAAAACAAAATCTATATCTAGAAAGTATAAATGTAATCAGTAATGATGCATTCCTGCAAATAAAAAAATAAAAAAGAACAGCTTTTACATCGTCGATTTCAGCTTTAAATGCCATCATTTGACAGCGGTGGTTGCCAGCCGTGTTGCATTGTGGGTAATCCAATTATAGTGCAGGAAGCAAAATGACCTAGACCTTATAATCTTTGCCTAGACTAGTAAAAATAGTGGTATCTTATTTTTAAACAAATGTAAATTCTGAAGAAATCTTTACAAAAATATTTTTTTTTATGAAATCCCCGGCATTTATTTTCCGGAAGTGAATCCATAGTAACTGTACTTAACTACTTTCCTGTTCGAGACTAGGGAACTGTTTTCCCTGTTCCGGAACATATGTTGAACAGGGAATCGAATACACTCGCTTCATATAGGGGATGTAACTCGTTTCTCCAGGAAGCGGAAGTAGTCAAAAGACGCTTACAACATGGCTGACGAGGCAGATTTGTCTCCCGAGAAAACGGAGCAATTGTTGCATTTCCAGGATCTAACTGGAATTGAGGACATGACTCGATGCCGGCAGATATTGAATAGACATAACTGGGATATCGAAGCTGCGGTTCAGGATACATTCAACGAGAGAGAAGGAACTCCAGCCGTATTTAATCAGCCCCAACCGGACCCTCGACAACCTTCCATGAATTTAACCCCATCTGACCAGAGAGTATTCACAGTACAGAGACAGCCACCTCAAGGCTTCTTGCAATGGAGTTACTACTTTATCCTCTTCCCATTCAGATTCGTATATTTCTCCGTCTTCGATCTTATGAGGTTTGTTTATAGACTGATACGACCTGATCCAAGGCGAAACGTTAGGGACCCTCTTGGAGACGTGACAAGTTTCATCCAATCCTACGAGGATAAATTTGGCACCTCTCACCCGGTCTTCTACCAGGGCTCCTACAGCCAGGCATTGAACGATGCCAAGCGTGAGCTTCGTTTCCTGTTGGTGTACTTGCACGGAGAAGATCACCAAGATACCGAGCAGTTTTGCAAGAACACGTTAGCTTCGCAGAGAGTTGTTGACTTTATAAATGGCCGCATGTTATTGTGGGCATGCAGCACAAACACTCCAGAGGGCTATCGCGTCTCGCAAGCTCTGAAGGAGAACACATATCCATTTTTGTGTCTGGTTGTTCTGAGAGACAACAGGATGACAGTGGTGGCACGTCTAGAAGGACCGTTAGAGGCAGACAACTTGGTGTCCAGGTTGGAGCAGGTGATGGAAGACAATGAAGCCTCGCTCATCACAGCCAGAGCAGAGAGGGAGGAGAGAAGTTTCAATCAAACGTTGAGACAAGAACAGGACGTGGCATATTTAGAGTCGTTGCGCGCAGACCAAGAAAAAGAAAGAAAGAACCGAGAAGTTAGAGAACAGCAGGAGCTTGAAATCCAAAAGAAGAAAGATGAAGAACAGGCACAGATACGCATGTTGGAAGCTCGCGAGTTGGAGAAGGAAAACCTAAGGAAAGAAATTCCACCAGAACCATCCGTAGACGATGCTTCGGCTGTGCGGATCATGCTGAAAGTGCCGAGTGGACTACGTTTAGAGCGACGATTCCTCAAATCTCACTCGTTAAAACACCTCTATCGCTTTGTGTTCTGCCACGAACAATGTCCAGACGATTTTCAAATAGTGACAAACTTTCCTCGTAGGACTGTACCTTGTCGACCAACAGTTGATGGTTCTGAACCGATTACATTTGGCGAATTTGGCCTCACTAATTCAGAAATGTTGTTTGTGCATGATAACGAAGCTTGAGATTTTCTGCTTACAATTAAGTTAAAGATTGAATAACAGGTGATACACATTCTGCAATGTACAGATGTAAAAATTGTGTATGGTACCAAAGTATATAAATATGAGTTTCACCTACTTCAATTTCACCAGAATATTATTAATATCATATTGTGATTAAGGACAATTGGGACATTGGAGCAATCATATCATATTTAACATAGTTCATCCATTGTCACATACGCAAAGATAAATAATGCATGATAATGTATGATTTTACGGCCCCAGTCAGTTCGCCACAACTTGTGAATAATTAATTCAGCTTGTTGATTTATATTGATCATGATGCTGTATGCAATATATATGTGATTATCTTGAAAGCAGCATTGACTATTGTTGCTATACAGTATCGCTGTATCATCATCATGAAAATATCAATCAGTAGAACTAGAAAACATCACTTTATTAACATGGGGGGGGAAATACTGTTCCAAAACGTGTACAAATGACTGCATTTGTGTAAATTTCTGTGCTGATAATTTAATAACTTTTCCATGTTTACGTGATTGTGTAGATAAAAGTTACAAAATAAATTGACATTTATCCAGAGGATAGATTTGTTAACTTTATGTTCAAATAGTTTACATGATTGATAGAATAAGTCTGTGAAATTCTGTCGATAATAATACTTTCTCTGATATGAACATGATGACGGTATAACACTATGTTACAGTGTTTAGTGACAGTGTTCGAAATAGAGCCTGTCCGCCCACGACGGGTTATTTTCAGTGATGACTAGTAACGTTTTATCCTTGCACGCCCGCATGTCATGTTACTTTTTGTTTGTTTTTCAAGGTGTATATCATCGTTCACTGGCCAACAAGAATGAGGACGGGTAACTTCTCAGACTTACCAGTCCTCATGTCTGGCAGTGAAATTGCTGTAGTTTTATACACTGGTTTAGGTCATCCAGTGGTTTCAATAGGTGTCGGCAACCGGCAAAATTGTCCGTCTATTTTGGAATATTTCCCTAATTTTGCCGTCTACTTTCAATCTTGCTGATACTACTTTGTAGATGAAAGTATGATTTATCCAGGTCCTTTGCCTCTTACTTTTGCTAATCTGCCACCTATTTCCAATTCTACTGAAACCACTGGGGAGAGGCGGGATTGTAGGCGTGTTTGGTGGTAGTAAAATATTAGGAAATATTGAGTTATCTCCCCTTATTTTAGGGGTCAATAACATTTTAGGAAATGTTGAGTTATCTCCCCTTATTTTAGGGGTCAGTAACATTTTAGGAAATGTTGAGTTATCTCCACCTATTTCATGCTTTCAATGTATCCAATGTTCCGGTGTTGTTATGGTGCAAGAACAAATGTGGATGAAACGTGAGCAACCGTGGGAAAATATGAACTGAAAATTTAAATTTTGTACATGTTCAATTTGGGCCAGAACATGGCGGTCCGAAACGTGGCACAACAGCGTGGGCAAAAACGTGACACTATGACTGGGGCATTAGACACTATTTAAATGTGTTATAATTATTACATATTATATTTCTTTGACTTCAGATTGCAGTGAAGGAAGGCAAGTCTCTGGGCTATGGGATCATAGAGTTCAAGGGGTGGGAGGAAGCAGAGACAGCCTGGACAAAGTTACAGGGTCACGAGGTCAAGGACACTCCCATCAGTCTCTCCTTCTGCATTCCAGGCCGCCTGGCTGTGTTCATCTACAACAGAATCATGTGGAAAATGGTGCGTAGATCACTTAGCCCAGTGTGGGTATGGTATTATAGGAATTTTGCTAATTGGAAACTATTGTCGATGATTAAATTTGTATTGACAGATTTTGACAACTGGGTATCTCTACTTTTTAACTACCAAGAAAATTAAAATGTCTAGCTGACAAGCTGTGATATAAGTGAAAGAATCTTGAAAACACATTTAACCAAAAAAATAAATTAAATAGAATTAAAATTCTGAAGAACACAGGGATGTAGAATTTCCTTTTGTAGTACTGTAATCTGATCATGTCTCGATGTCTGTTTTTTCGCTGACAGGACAAGAAGTTGGAGCCGAGCTGCAAAAGCAGCCTGTTGCCCGACCCTCTGTTCGTCAGCCCCGCCCTCCTCAACAGTCCTCTGGTGAAGGGCCTCACTACACAGTTTCCTACCTGTTAGTACCCTCACACACCCTGCGCACAATTAACCCTCTCACTGCTGTAGGCAACCAGAGATGCCTGTGCCAAATCCAGCAGGGGGAGGGTTAAACAGATTTCATTTGACTGGCTGCAAGATTATGAAAGTCTTTTTGTGTGCGCTCATGCTCAACTCGTGGTTTTGTTCACGAATCCCCACATAAAATTTGAGCATGCATACTCAGAAAGTTTCTTAATGTCGGGGACAAATTGCATGGATCAATATCTAATTATTATTGAAACAGAATCGGCAATTTTCTGCAGAAATATGCTAGTTTATTTGTCCGTAGGTTGATTTATTTACCCTGGATCTGGTTTGGGTCGTGGTGTCTCATCGGCCTAATGAGGCCTTGCATGTCCATTTTATATATGTTTTACCTCCATATGCAATTTTAATATGTAACTACATGCGTAACACGTTAATAAACAATTAATTAATTCATTCATTGTATTCCGCTGAAATCACAATTGTCTGTTGCCATGCCTGTTGAAAGCATTACAAATTATTTTAATAAAACATTACATTTAATCTGCTAGAAATTGTTACTAATTGTGTATGGTGAAAGATTCCCTCTCTGACAATAATTCACTCACTCACTGACACTGCTACTCTCTATGTAATTCTAATCGTAGTACTGTAAGCGATGTGTCGCTAAGTATTTCTATTGTCTTATTTCCAGTGATCTCTACATTCATGAAATCGCTTCAAGCTCTACACCAAACTTACATCAACTCGGTTCTCTCACGCAATACTAAGCCAGGTGAGTGCAATTATCGCATAATCAGTCTTCTATTTTTATCCTGTGTTTTTTTTTTATGCATATGTGTGAAAGATTCCCGCTGTGATGTAAAACAATCTCACTCACTTATAAAAACAAATGAAGGTGAATTAAAAATGTTTTTGTTTACATCTGCCATTGTGAGATTGAAGTTAATTATTAAAGATTAATCATGAAGAGAGATGAGAATTTATCGGAATTCCACGATTTTTATGTTGTTAAATCTAAGAAATTCAATGGTCGCAAATGGGTGAAAGATTCCCGCAGCAACGTTAAACTCCATATTCACTCACTCACTAAGAAATTCAAAGGTTGAAGCTACAAGTAAACATGTGACCACAATGTTTGCGTGACCACTATTTACACCTGACCACTACATGTGAGCACCGTCCATCTGTCCACAGGCTTACTAGGACCAGCACCGTTCCCTCCAATCAGTCCAATCATGAACCCCAACATGCAGCTAGGACTTCTCATCTTCATATCACTACAGATGCAGGTTCAACAACCACAGCAGGTCAGTGTCTTTAAACTGTGCCACTGCCACTGCTGGTGCCAACGTGCCACAGTATGAATGACAAGATTTAAAGCGATGCAAATGAATATTGATGATGGATTTTTCTGCGTTTTTATTTTTTAGTTCACTGGTCCACTATCAAAGCAGCTCAACCAATTAGGACAGCAAAAAGAAGTATTACGGGTGAGTGTGATTATTGTATATATGTCAGTGTTTTGTCCAGCAATATTTAGAATCAAGAAAGCAGCCTAAACCTTAATTTAAAATAAAAGATTAATATTAATAAAATATTATTAAAAGGATATTGATTTGGAATGAGTTGCTACTTTTCATAAATATAGCCATCATGTTTTTTTCTGATGTTTTGTATTTTCTGATTTTCTAGGAAGTCACACCCGACGTTAAACCCTCCCTACTCGGCGACCCGCTGACGGCACGTGCCAACATGTTGACACAGAACCTGACACAGCAGCTGAACACCATGAGCACGCCGTCATCCGGCACCCCGGCACCCCCCAGCAGCTCTGACTCCACCCTCCCCCAGGGTGACGCGGACTCCACCGACCCCAAACCGCTGATGTCCACCCCGACCGACGTGGATCCGAAGTCCGGGGCATTCTACCAACAGAACCTGCAGAACGTGCGGAACCTGAACCTGAACTTACTGATGAGTCTCGGCCAAGTGATGCTGTCCATGCAGAGCAAGCAAGCGGAACTCGACGATAAGGAATCTAAGCATCAGCATCAGAACACCCCGCGGAACGGACCCGCCTCCCTGATGGGCAGCAGCATGGCGGAACAGACCCCCCAGAGCTACTCCACGGGCAATTCCACCTCCACGAGCAGCAGCTACAACACCCCCCAGGATTCGGGCGGCCAGCAGGGCGGGGCGTCCGGCTACGGGGTCGCGGATTCGGGCGGCGGGAAGGCGTCGCTGCTAGGAGAGCCACCGGTGTCGAATACGGCGTATAATTATAATTATAACAACAGCGGTGGTGTTGGTGGTGGTGATGCAGGGTATTATGACAACCAGGGGTACTCGCAGCAGTCGTACGCGGGCGACAGGACCGGGTGGGGCGGACCCGCTTACGACGACTCTGGGTGCTGGGTGAGTGGCAATATTTTGTGACAATATTTAAAATAATTAAAATAATAATTATTAATGTTTACTGAGCTTGATCAATGAATTGGGGCTATGAAAAGACATGGCGATCGGGCACTTATGAGAGCGTTATGGTCTTGTATTGGATATGAGAGCTTCGAGAAATGATAGCATGGACATTTGAACAAGGTGTTTACTGTTTGATATGATGCTTTGTGCAGGATGTACCTGAGAACTATCAGCAGGCATACACTGAACAGCAGTACACAAGTGACGTGAGTAGATTTCGATAGCTAATTAATCACTGGTTGAAAAACATGTGCTACCATCATAATAAAATAACGTTTAAATGCTTGTTCGTTTAAGTATCAAATTTGTGATAAATTGTTAACATATTGGTAAAATATTCCTGCATCCATATATATATATAAAGCATATAAATTGATCAATATAGTGAATAAATTTGCTTTGAATACCTGCAATCTGATTGACAGACAGGAATAAAAATATTTTCTTATGAGATTTCAATGAATAAAATGTTCTTGGATCACTCCCATAAAAGAACTATTTTTGGAAGTTTGCCAAATAAAAATGTATGGTACTTGTAATAACAATCTAAGGTAATCTAACTGCAAATAGGACAAGAAACCATTTAGTTTAATCTGATGTATCTACCACTATGACATGAATAATAGCGTAGCTTCCACTATGACGTGAATGACATCATCATAACTGATTCCCAGCTCATTACAGAAAAAATATTCATTTTTCACCAAAGTGTTGAGTGTTTTTATTTATTATAATCAACCCAATTTGTTTTTCATTCATCACAATTGAATCCTGGCTCACATGACCAATAATGTTGCATTTATTCATTACCTAATTTGATAATATGGAATTATTATTTTAAAATTTGTCTCGTTTTCAGAAATACAGCGGACAGATCAGCACCGCCACCAACAACGAGGCTTACAGCACCTATAACAACAACAACAGCACCTACAACAACAACAGCACCTACAACAACAGCAGCACATACAACAACAACAGCAGCACCTACAACAACAACAGCAGCAGCACCTACAACAGCAGCGCCTACAACACCAACAATTACAGCAACAGCAATTACGGCAACACCTACAGCAGTGTGTACAGCAGCTACAACAGTTACCAGGTAAGAGGTGCACTGGAGCCGCCTAGATCTGTGTGCTAATCTTCCTGTGATCCGCGGAAATCTGGGTAGTGCTCCTTTCTAACTGTGCTGTCTGTACTTTCTGTCTGGGACATGTGCTGTTAGAAAGGAGCAGAACCGCACAGTGTAATTTCTGTCCGGGACATGTACCAGTGAAATAGGTGGTGCAGACCGCACAGTACACAATCCAACATGGCTGCCACTGGAAATTTACTCTGTGCTGTGCTGGCTCACTCCATTCTAAAGAACAGAACATGTACTGGACATGTGACAGAACATTAGAA
>JAVCKZ010048494.1:0-18511 GCA_034780755.1 Lepetodrilus elevatus
ACAGGACCTGGGACTTCAGATTCAGTCCGTTATATGCGAGGTCCGGTTTATCCAACCTTTTATTCTAGGGGCTGAATATGGTATGATTGCCTTGCTGAATGTGTCAAGAGCTGTGATGATGGTATGACGCGTTTGTTGACTATATTAAGGGCTGAACTATAGATATCATTCCGACTTATTTAAGCACCGACTATGAGTATCTTGCTGGCATTATAAAGTCCATCATCCTAGACATTTTATTAATTAACCCCCTCTCTGCTAGGTGAATAGCAACCATTGGTTTTCAGGGCATCTTCAGTGGGTTAACAGTAAGAGGGTTAATGCTGACTTTTTGAGGCCAGCGCTGTAGACAATATTAACCCTACTACTACTAGAGGTAACAGTTAGAGGGTTAAAACTCGCCAGTGTCTGCTGGTACAGCTAGAGGGTTAAAGCTTGCCAGTGTCTGCTGGTACAGATAGAGGGTTAAAACTCACCTGTGTGTGCTGGTACATATAGAGGGTTAAAGCTAGCTAGAGGGTTAAAGCTAGCCACTGGTAGAAGGTTAATGTCGGACCGTGTCTGCTCCAACGGTCAGGGGAACAATTAGTAGTGATTTATGATCTCGGGTGACTCAAGGTCATCTCATGTCAATACTGTGGTCTCGATGTACAGATCTGTATCGCCATATAGATATCAATATAGATATAGATCATGGGATAGAACGAGAGTATAGGATAGATATATTATGGAAGTATGTGTGCCAAGTATTATGGCATAGATTCAGTGGATTGGCTGGTCGTAGTTTTGCCTCAATATAACATAATTTTATTTTACTAAATATTATCAATATCTTGCATATTTTATTTTACTAAATATTATCAATATCTTGCATTACTATTCAGTTATCAATTTTGGTTGGGTTTTACCCTTTCCAGGGATCGAAATTAGCACTAGCCTGCTAGCTTTCTGCCAATGCTAAAGGTATCCTAAGGACTAGTAGTAGAAATTCATAACATTTGTTATTTGTATCACTATTCAGGCGAGTAAGTTTAAAGTTAGTTTCTATCGCGGCCTCTCTATGCTGGTGGCAACTGGAGATGCCCAAATAAGCTGTATCTGTGTATAATACAACAGAGAGAAAGTTAAATTTATTAGATATTCAATTCATGCATTGGTATATGTGGTATTCAATTAATATATTGGTATAGATTAAATATATGGAAAAAATATATTTTATGATATTTGGATGTTGCTAGCGTAGCCATATAGACAATAATGTTTGTTTTGATCATGTGTGTTTATAGTCTGCTAGCTGATACGATGAGGCAGTATATCGTGGATTGTAGCATTCAGGAGACTAGATTAGCAAGATTTAGTATGATAGTAAGTTTACGGTTATTAAAGGTTTGTAAACACAATTTGCTGAAAGCTGATTATTAATAATAACTGACGTTCATATAGAATAATAGAATATTGGAAAGTTATTGTTTTCTCCCTGGTCTGTCAGCTGATGATTACAGATGTACTGCAACATTCAGCGCTACAGATGTTGCAGGTTTTCTCCCGTCCTACACTTTAACACTTAGAAGTCATGATATAAGTGAAAAAACTTGCAACCGACTCTAACCCACAATTTAAATTATTTATATATTTTTAAATAATTATTGTTTTGTTTTCTGGTTCTATATGAAATGTTATTATTCCATCTAATATATTTCTTTTATATGAATTGTCTTAACAATAAGAAATCCTGTTAACTTTTTTAAAATAATATTTTTTTTAATAGGAATTAATACAGTACCATATAGCTTTGGAGAATTGCAACGTAATTCTAACCTCAAATAAAATAGACAAAAAAAGAAGAGATAGCTTAGACTACTTTCCGCTCGATATTATTAAGCCTACTATCAGCTCAATCAACTCTGCAGACATGTGTTTTCTAGTAGCATTCCCCACTGGTGGCCAGAGCTAAGAGTTTTATGGAAATGAATCCTGGCCGAAATATTGACATACATGGATTATCAATAAAAGCTAAATTAGAAACACTCGTACACACATTCATTTGACACCTGTACCATATGTTCCCAGCCGGTCAGATTGACTCGCAAGAAATAAAGTGATATGCAGTGACTCTGCCTTTTGCTCAGAGATAACTCCAAAATGTTACAGTCTACATGATCTAGGTCATCTGGGGTGGTATAAATAAATAATAATAATAATAATAATAATAATAGTAATAATAATAATAATAATAAAAATTGATGATAAAATAATAATAATAATAGTAATAATAATAATAATAATACTCGATATAACGCCCTTCGATGCACCGCGGATTCGGATACAACGCGGGGTCCAACGTGTCCACACAAAAAAAAACTATTTAAAAAAAAAAATTTTTTTTTTCCTACAATCATATTCGTTGATATAACATGGGTATTATAAAGCGGGTGGTATGTCGTGGACCCCAACTTCAGCGTTATATCGAGGGAGCACTGTAGTAATAGTACTAATAATAATAGTAGTAATAATAATAATATTAATAATGTGCGTCTTAATGGCATAGCTTATAGAGATGGACCAATATCTATTATATCAATAATTGTAATAATCATAACAATCATCATAATCATAGTAATACATTTTTAACCCTTTCCCTGCTGGATTAGGCACAGGTTCTGCTCTTTATGACATCTCTGGGTGCCTTCAGCATGGAGAGGGTTACATTGGGGATATATATATTTATTTATGTGTAAGCATGTATGTGTGCCTATATGATGTAAATTAATTTCTCCTCATTGGATAATTTTATCTATCTATAATCTAAAGAATTTTGTATCAACCTTGATTTACATAAATATTTTATACAGGGCCAAAATATGATGGAAATACCTGGTCTCTTTCAAATTGCATTGAAAACATGTTTTTAATTGGTTTTTTTATTTCTTTATTTTTAATTTGTTTCACAGGTACATGTTGAAAACATGGTATTATGCAGTTGTATCTAAATGACTGTGTTTTATTCATCCATAGGTTTGTCATTGAATAAGTGTCATCCTTGCTATCAATATTTCATTTGATAGAACCAGTGGTTCAATGAGAAAAGGACACATAGCTTGGGAATATTGTAACGATTTGTGCAACATCTGTGACATCAGCTATCAATGTCAATCCTATTTGATAGATTCTCTGCAAATGTTTGTTGATTTTAGTTTGCTTATTTCCTTGTATCCAGCATGTCGCACATGTATATATACACTACTCAGTTTTTGATAGGTATAGTTTGCAATTTTTCGTATTGGCTCGGTCTTTGTTGAAGTCCAAGACTTTATCATGGGTTATTTTTCATATTTGATATTTCCTGTGTTTGGATGTTACTGTAGTCATCATTGTAATGTCATTTTGATGTCATTAAGATGTCATTTCGATCCACTTGGGAAGGTTGGGTTGTATTTTAATTTTAATTTTTAATTTTATTTCTATTTTTATTTTTTATTTTTTATATTTTTAATTTAATTTTTATTTTTTTAAATTTAAAATGTCATTTAGATCCTATTGTGATGGTTGAGTTGACAAGACACCGACAATTGTCATACAATAATATAGAACTAGCATGGTCTATTTTTATTTTTTATTCACATATCCAAACACTTTAACATTTGAGTTTCATACAGCATTATATCCCTTCAAAACATTTTGAAAATGACATAAACCTACACAATAATCATATTAATGTCATTATTTAAAATGTCGTTATCATTAAATGACATTACAAGACTATTTGTGGTAAACATGTACGTAACTTAAACAAAAATACCATTATATTTTAGATTGATACCATCTTTAATAATTAGATTTTCATGAGCAATTATGATTACAATTTTGTGAATTTCATAGAATTCATGGGACAAAATAACGGAAGTCCTACTAAATATCAACATTCTCATTGCTGGTATACATAGTACCCAGTAATCCTCTAAATCTGCATCACATGTTTTCATTGTCTATGTTCATGAATCTGTTTCACTTGAACTCATGAATAGTCATGGTGCAAACATGTAATACAAAATACTTTGGCATACTTTTATAATTGGAGGCACTTTTCCACAGGTTATATGCATGAAAAAGGTACCATTTATTATAAATGTTATGTTTATTATTATTGTTATTAATTATTATTATTAATTAGTATAATTATTGTTGTTATTAGTACCATTATTATTATTATTATTATTATTATTATTATCAGTAGTAGTAGTAGTAGTAGTAGTACTACTAATATTACTATATTGTATTATTATTATTAATATTAAATCTATCTTACCATTCTTATAAGATATATCTTTGTTACAAAACAAACCCAAATTATCAAATGTCATTATTGATTTCATAAGCACTACATCCTCATTGAAAAAGTGTTCGTACTTCAGAGATTTCTTGGCATTCTTGTCACCTTTACATGAATGGATCTTATCTTGTCGTACGTGTATACAACCTACTTGTCACACACAACCCTGTGACATGCACACATGAGCCGAAAAGATGAGTACTCTTGACCTATGACATTTTCGTCGTGTCGACGAGTGTCATGCGTGTCGCTGTCTTGCACGACACCGACTGGAACATCAGACCATTGCAGGCACTAGCTAGACATTTCCGTCGTCTTTACGAGTGTCCTGCACGTCGCTTTTTTGCACTGCAGAGACGGAATCCCAGACCATCGCAGGCACGAAGGCAAGCTCATACTCAGAAAATACAGTTTGTTCGGCGCTAACCTAGTAAAGCGAGATGATGATTTAATACTGGATACCGCTGGAAGCAAGTCGTGTGGAGACTGCTTCCGCACGTCACGAGATGTCCACAACGTCACGGCTTAGTCACCATTCCGTCCGCGACTATGGCCCAAGGATACGGCTGGGTCATTACGGTGCCTAAATCACCCGAAACAAAAACGTTCGGGAAACTTCTTCACACATTTTACTAGAATCCGTGTTCAAGAGTTCAGATATTCTTGGACTTTGTCGACAATGCATTATTGCCATAATTCCCGTAAATCATGGAAAACTTTAAACATTTTTAACCTCTTTTTTTTTTACACTCGCAAATCATGTTATGGAACACTGTGTTTCTATATGCCAGTGTTTTTTTGCAATTGATCTTTCATGTTTCTGTTTCTCTGATCTCTGTTATAAAATCCAGAAATACTGGAAATCTTTGAAATTTTCGGATTATAACTTTTTATGCCAAGCTCTTTAAATGAGTTTCTGAAAACATGAAAAAGAAAATATGGCTTGTCTTGAAGCTTTGATAAGTTCAACAGTATACTGGAAGTTTGATGCTTGACATTAAATAATTCAACATCTTTATTTTTATGGATTTATACGGATTTGTGTATGTGGGTGGAAATGTTTTCTCGTAGACTGAGTGATAAAGTTATCTGAATTCCAATCAATACCTCAGCCGCAATTATTATCCAAAGAATGATTTAGTCATCTCAATTTTGATATACATATATCTCAGTCGTGTATACGGTCAAGATAATGACATCTCAATTCCCACGTGCATCACATGATGGGGGGGGGCAATACTGTCATACGGTATTCATATTTCATTTAATCATGCTAAATCTTAACTGTGAGTGTATAGACAAAATGTCAAAAGAACAAATAATACTAAACAGCTAATGTATGCACACACTCACCCACTCACACATGCACACACATGCACACACACACACACGCACACACACACACACGCACACACACATACACACACACACACACACATACACACACACACACACACACACACACAACCACAAACACACTGCCTCACCATTACTACTATCAGGATCTCGGAACTAAATACCAATTTATTTATTTTTTTGGGGAGGGTCATAATCCATACTCAAGCCTGATCCATATCTTCGGCCATGATTGATCCATAATTGGTGATTGAACCATTGGAAGGAGGTCAACCACGAACATATTCTCGGGATCTGTTCCGCCTGGGCGACTCCGTTGATGAGCTCAGGCGGTGGCCCAGTGCTGCGGTGCATCTTGATGGCTGCTTTGATGAAGTGAGTCCTCATCACGCTTATACTGTCACCGTGCTCACTCAGCTGCTCTTGCCTTATTAAGATTATGTTCCTGGAAATGACAGTATTATTTTGTGATCATTTCTGGCAGGTTGTTTATCTCGGGATTAAATCTTGATTTAAAAATATCAAAAAATTTACTTTGAAATTGTTGGAATTTGTAGATCCTAGATTTATATATGCTCTATGACTGTTAATTTTTATTTATTTATTTTTAAATTATTATATATATTTTGTTTGTTTGTTTGTTGTTTGCTTTTTGTTTGTTTTTGTTTTAGTTTTAATTAATAGATTTAGATCTATGAATTAGACTTTTTTAAATGTATTTACTTTTAAATTTGTATTTTTTATGTTTTTATTTGTTGTTGTTTTTTAGTTTAATTTAAAATTGACACTAGTAAACTTTAAACTTTAATTTAAAGGGTATTGTAGGTGGGAGTGGAAGAGAAGAAAACTTCAATAAATAACTGATGCTGAAGGGTGAGATGACCTGGGATATGCACAAGTTAGATAACGAATGCCAGACTAGTTCATCCTCTTGGAAATCTGTTGACAATTTAATATTTAGGCTTTCACATGATGCTGGCCAAATAGTGATATAGAAAAGGAAGATGCACACCATCAATTTGCTTCCCAAAATATCCAGGAACCTATTTGTTCATGCAAAGAATCTTATGGCAAATCGAGGTTATAGACATGGGGTCAATATTAGACTTTTGAAAGTGACTTACATTTTTAAAATTTTATATTGTAATTAATAATAGTAGGAAGAAACTCTGCCTGAACATAGTGCTCCTTTAGACACCAAATGGTAAACTCAAAACCAAATTTCAATAATAAAAAAAAAAAGGCGAAATGTCAATTTTGAAACTTAAATCTAATATTGAATATGATGCATGGCGAAAACATGATACATGTTTGAGGTTTTGAATTCAAAGTATCGCACCTTATGTCATTGATAGTACATGTATATTCAAATGTTAACTTCTTTGTTATTAATTTATTATTGATGTTATTAAATGATTACTAGTTTCATACGCATTAACAATTTTTAACATTGGCCCTAGGCAAGGATCCATGATGTGTCAGATACTATTCTATTAAAATCTTTATTGTACTCATACATGCAACGTGTTCATTTAGATTGTTATAGTAAAGACACTAAGATGATGGTTAATTAATCACTATGATTACAAGACTTAGTAACAAGTCTTATGGTATTTTGAAGACGTATATCGTAGTCTTTGTTAGTTATGTAAAATCAGTATTGGTATTTCCTTAACTCTGCTAAGACTGGGTCGGCCGGGTGTGGACTGCCACTGTGTACATGACGGAGACGCTGCAGTCATACAAATCCTTTTCCTTGTCAATGAGGTGAGTCATGTGACGCTGGAGAAATCTCCACGAGAATGGCGCCGATATCGGTCGTATCTGGCCCAGAAATTGCAAAATCTATGCATTAAAGCAACTTTCTCATAGACCATATACTGTAAATCATTAAATTAATGCGAGCAGAATATTTATGCGAAAAATTTTGACCACTGTATTGTCGTATTTAATTGCTGTGCATTAAAGGTAAGTACTGGTAAAAATACATGTATGTAGACATGAGCGTTCGCATTTTATTGGTGTCGCATTTACATGTAAAATCTAGAGATCGCATTAAATTAGTGACGCATTAATTTCGTGATTTACAGTATATAAAGACGTTATGTCTCTATGTAGTAGTACCAATGGAATCATAATGAAAGATCTGACCCGAGATTACGAAATATTTCTGAGTCCAAACTTATGCTCAAGTCAAGGTTTCGTTCACTAATCCCCACAATAAATATGAGCTTGAGCATAAAATCATACTCTAAATGTTTAAGAATCTCGGGGCCAGTATTTTGAGAGATCTTATGCTTCTTAATTAAACTGTATCATAATATTATTAAATATTCACATTCAATCTTGATAATGTTTATGCAAGACGTGAAGGCATTTACTTCATCATTATATCTTTAAAAGTATGCCTTAAATGTTATTGATTCCTTTTGGAATTTGTGTAAATATATATATCGAACAGATTAGATACAGGGTAATTTATTATTAAGTATCAGTGTTGTCATCGCCTATGGGTGAAATATTCCCGCTGCGACGTGAAATATTAATTCATTATTCAACATAACGTGGTGGATTTCTACTATGGAATAACTTTTCGATAATCAACAATGTTGATTTTTGTCAAAAGTGTTATTCGACGATTGTGACGTTGTCGCCAGACAATGACTTTAACGTCGTGACTTTGACGTGGTAGGCAGACGAATGCTAATCAGCAGACTGTCAACTGTCTATATCAAGTAATTTTTCGGTAGTTTATCATTATTTATTCCAATAAAATGATACAAGTGATTACGGAAAATATATCCCTCGTGAAATTATTGTTCAAAGTTGTTTTTCGTGAACATTAATTTCACTGGAGGGACATATTTTCCGTAATCACTCGTATCGAGTGGGTTATTCTTTAATTCATTCATGCACAAAGGATCAATGTTATGCTTTATTAAGTCTATGTTAGCAGTCGTAGTTGATGCGTTTGTTAACCTTTGACCTTTGTTTCCAGGGTGCTCTTGTCACTGTTTGCTCAGACGATAGCCTTCACCTTTGGAACTATCGGCAGAAGCGGCCTGAAATTGTACATTCTTTAAAGTTTCAGAGGGAGAGGTACGTTGTTCTTCAATCTGACTTTTCTCCCTTTTTTCCTTTTTTTCTTCTGTCTTCCAAGTGTTTCATTCATTTTCTTTTTTTATATACGACTCTTAAAGTGTTGACATTTTGTTATGACTAGAAATACTTATTTCAGTTCAAGAAGTAACAACGCTTTCCATTTGGACTATGGCGTATACAGTGCTCCCTCGATATAATGCTGAAGTTGGGGTCCATGACATGCCACCCGCGTTATAATACCCGCGTTATATCAACAAATATAATTGGTGAATTATTTTTATTTTTATTGTTTTTTAAATGGGGTCCACGTTAGACCCCGAGTTGTATCCGAATCTGCGGTGCATCGAAGGGCGTTATATCGAGGGAGCACTGTATCTGAATCTGCTTCTATTTGTTGAGTTCAATCACTGAAGCTGCTTGCATCATGAAATGAATAAATATCCACTGAACCAGGCAATCTGATTGGTCCATGTGACCCCAAAACATTGCGTTCATACCTCGATGAATGAAATCTTCTTAGGTGGCATTGTGACGTCATGTTATATATGACGTCATCTATACTTGACGTCGGCAAAATATAAATGCGTCGCTTCTAAAATTATTGAATCATTATATCAGACTAGTATTGAATCAAATAATTCCCCACCAATTTGTTATGTTATTTATTTATAAGGATTGACTCGAATATTTTTTTGCATTCATTGAGGTATGAACATAAAAACCGATGTGCAAACCTTTGTATGAACCGCTTTGCGGATTCATACAATTTGCACATCGTTTTTTATGTTTGTACCTCAATGAACGCAAAAAATATTCCAAGTAAATCCTTAAATGAATTCTACAAATAAATATTGTAATTGCACAAGTTCAAGGTTATTGTGAGGTCCATATTTCTGTAAATGTAAAATTGCGCAGTTTCAGCATTTCAATGCTTGATGTATATTGATTGACATTTCAATGTTTGATTTATATTAATGGACATTTAAAGACTCGATATACTAGTATATTAATGGACATTTCAATGCTTGATGTACATGTACTATAAACATAAATGGACGTCAACCTAGTCCCCAGTCATCCTTCGTACCATCTTGAATAAGAAGAAGGTTTCAAATTCTCAAAAATAGCTCCAAGTACACAAACAACTAGGTTAAAATTACCTCATTAACCCATAACTCAGATATAATGAGATATTATACACTGGTGAGATCTTTGAACACCAATTGGCTAATGAGAGAAACCACCCTATCTCTGATGGATATCACCTATCTGATGGATATCGCCTATCTGATGGATATTGCCTATTTATGATGGATATCGCCTATCTGATGGATATCACCTAGCTCTGATGGATATCACCTATTTCTGATGGTTATCACCTATCTCTTATGGATATCGCCTATCTCTGATGGATATAACTTTTCTGATGGATATCACTATTTCTGATGGATATCACCTATTTGATGGTTATCACCTATCTCTGATGCTGATGATACATTCCTGCTGGCAGACAAATGGATTCCGTGATGAGAATATCTATCTCAACACGTGACATCTTAACCTTCTTCCTGTTGTGGACACCCAGAGATGCCCAGCTTGGACAACATAAATATAAATATATGATAAGATATGAAAATGATAAATAATAAAATATGAAAAAATGATAAATAATAATATCTGAAATTGATAAATAATATGATATGAAAATGATATGCAAAACATATAGGGCCAATTTCCTTCAAAATGTTGAGACATTATTAGTTAATCTTGCGGACCGACATGAGACCGTATTTAGATTCTGTCTTAGGAGATCACTATTTACATCACCATCATGGTCTTCTAATTCGTGGGATTTTAAACTCATGAGTAGGAGGGATTACTGGAAACTACATGTTCCTCAGCGAGATCCACAAATGTACAAAAACCTCCAATTTCCTGTTTGGGAGAAATAATAAAAAATTACAATTAAAAATTTTAAAAAAAATAAAAATAATAATTCAGCTGCTCAACTGGAGATTTCTATCCCTGTTTTCATGATGTGATAACTCGTCATATCGCCTGGTTTTAATGCTACGGTGTCGTTGATTACGGCATGGAAGTTTCGTCAAGGTATGTCATCATCTAGGTCACTATCGTCCGCGTCGCCAGTATCGTCCAATGTGAATGATTTGAGACTGGTAGGACGGCCGGTGGAAGCGGGCTGACTGTTTCTCCTCAACCGCGACTGAAGATGTTCTACCTGCACCTGCAAGTTGTCCGTCTGTTCCTGGAAACAAAATTCTCCGATTGGTCAGAAATTATACAAAATAAAAAAAATATTAGAAATTAATACAGTAGCATTGGTTTGTGGATAGATCATTATCTATGGTTTGTGGTATGAATCTTTTTGTGATTGACCATTGACTGTGACCAAAATAAATAAACTAAAAATTTACTACAAAAATATACTGCAGTATATAAAGAAAAAATATTTTCTTTTTAAATATAAATAAACAAACAAATGGGTGAATGAATAAATGAAACAATAAATGAATGAATAAATAAATAAATGCATGAATAAATGAATGATTAAATAATAATAATAATAATAATTGCCAATATAGGATATTGAAGCAATAATTGTATTTTACTTTAAAATAAACACAAATCATGTTCGTGTTTTAATGTGTTCCGTATAGGAATATCAGTATCGTTCCCTTATTTTCTGACGGTAGTATATTAAATGATATAGTAATAAATGATGTGAACCTGACCTGGAGGTCATCGTTGGTCCTCTGCAGCTTCCTGACCATGTTGGATTGAGTGTCGACCTCATCCTCTGCCGTCGCTAATTCCTTCTTGAGCTCCTCGATACGACCGCGCAGCTTCCTGACCTCCACCTCGTACTGCTCCGAGCGGCGCTTGGTGTGGTCCAGCTCGGTGCTGCGGTCCTGCAGAGTCTTCTTGGCCTTGGCGTGGAGGTGGCGCAGTTCCGTCAGCTCCTTGTTCCTCTCCGTCAGGTCGAACTGCATCGTCCTGAGGTCAGAGTCCACCACGGCCGACGCCTGCTGACACTTCTGCTGCAGCTGCTCCTCCAGGTCCACCACCTGCACAGTAAGGAAGTAAGGAATGCACAGGAACGAAGTGAATATGGAGTTTAATGCTGCTGCGGGAATCTTTCACCCATTAGCGATGTATTTGCGAATCTTTCACCCATTGGCGATGTATTTGCGAATCTTTCACCCATTAGCGATGTATTTGCGAAGTAAGGAATGCAGAGGAAGTAAGGAATGCATTTAGGAAGTAAGGAATGCAGTGGAAGGAATGGATGCATTTAGGAAGTAAGGAATGCAGTGGAAGTAAGGAATGCAGAGGAAGTAAGGACTACCAGAGGCTAGCACTATGCCAAGTATGACTACCAGCAATAAGACAAGTAGGATTACTAGAGACTAGCACTAAGTCAAGTAGGCCTACTAGAGACCCGCACTAGGCCAAGTAGGACTACCAGATACCCACACTAAGTCAAGTAGGCCTACTAGAGACCCGCACTAGGCCAAGTAGGACTACGCACACACCTGGCTCTGCAGTTTCTTCTTGTCGCGCTCAAGTGACAGCTTCTCAGACTCCAGGCGTTCCCGCTTCCCCCACTCTGCAGAGTTCTCCACCTGAAGCCGCTCCAGATCCGCGCGGAGCTCACTCAGACGTCCCTCCAGTACCGACCTGTTGGGAGTGGATCATGTTGCCATGGTTACAATTAACTCAATACATCCAGCCAAGACTGGTATTCCATGAGCAGGACAAGAGAATAATTCTAGGAAGACTTCATTCTGGCTACCAAGGCAAGTGCACATTAAATTTTGTGTCGAAAAAATATGAGGTAGCAGACTGACCAACTCTCAGAAATGGTGTACAGACATGTTTTCCTGGTCTTATATAGGGCATCGTTCATCAAAGCTCTTGTATCTACTAAGATACCATAGTCCTCTCGCAGCCATCTCCTATACATGATGATTGGGCACTTACAAGAGCGATAGTGGTATATGAGAGCTTTGAGAAATAATGCCCAGACCCCGAGATTACAAAACGCTTTGAAGACAATTTTATGGAAAAGAATCTTCGAGTTAAGCATGAATTCGTACTCAGAAAAGTGTCCTAATCTCGGGACCTGGTTTTTGAGTTATGTTACCTGCTACTGTTCTCCTCCTCCAGATCCTGCGTCATCCTCCGAACCTCGTCCTGGTGGTCGGCCTTCAGCTTGGTCAGCTCCTCCTGGTCGTGATGTCGACACGTCTTCTGGTCGTCGTACTTGCTTCTCAGAGCCGACATCTCGGTCTGGAGTTTCTCCATGGTCTTCTTCAAGCGGGTCTTGTCCTGTCTCTCCGTCACGACGGTCTTCTGAGCCTGGTCCAGCTTCAGCTGCACGAGATCCTGATCGTTCCCCGCCAGGTCTTGTCCGGGACTCGTCACGTCTGTGGACGACTCGTTCTTCTCCAGTTTCTCGGGCACGGTCTCGTCGTTCTTCTCGGCGCTCGTCAGATCTGTTTCGTCCGTCTCCTTCTCGCTGTCAACTTTGTCTAAATGTTCGCAGGCGTCCGTGGTGGAAACGGTGGTGACACTTTCCAAGTTTTTGCTTGTGTTGTCCTCGCTGCTGGTTTCGCTGACTTTGTCTTTATCTTCGTCCGACGGGAGGTTCAGCTGCTTCTTCAAGCTGTCGTTCTCGGACTTCATGTCTTGTCTCTGACGTTTCAACAAGTTGCACTCTTTCACAACAGCGTCGATCTTTGATCGGAGTTGGCGATTTTCGTCTCTGGCCTTGTTGCGTTCGTTGCGAGCCTTGTTCCATTTTTCGCGCCAGTTGGCTGTACAGTCTGACCACCAACGCATCGTCTTCTCCATCTGCGACGCTCGGATACGCGCTTCCTCCAACTCCTTCGAAAGCATCTCTTCTCTTTGGTTCAATTCAAAATCCATACCCGAGAACTGGGACAAAGGGGTTAAATTGGTATCCCTGCATGGAGGCGGAGATTTGGGTGGCAATGATCCAGTCGGCGTGGCTCGGATGTATGATACGTCTCCCTTGGGTCCTAGACTGTGGTTGACTTTTTGACTCATGTCTGTCATGTGGTTATTAACAATGGCAATGACTATTGGTGTCTCTACACGAGAGATTGCACGTGTTTACTTTTGATTTAAATTGTTCATGATTGTAGTATCTGCAATCACATCAATGATTTAGTTGTTGGTGATCGGGTATCTGTGATCACCTCAGGGGATATCGATATCCCGATGGAAGAGGATCGATGAACCGGTCGAGAACTGTGAACAGTCAGGAGACATTGCCTACAAGGAAAACAATATTGATTAATGATTTATACCAAAGGAGACATTGCTTACATTGACAGGGGTGGATCCAGACTTTCAGTTTAGGGGGGGCTCAAAGTGTATTTTAGAGGGGGCTCATAATTTCACCATAATACAAAATATGTGTTTGTACAACAAATTTTCCAATTCTAGGGGCTGCTCAAGCCGGGTGAGCCCCCCCTTGGATCCGCCCTTGAAGGAAAACAATATTGCTTAATGATCTATGCTATGACCAAGAGCACTTGAGAGAGTGTATAAATTTCCCAGAATTGCCCATGTTCTGGCGATAACCAAACAAGAGTACTAGGTCTTGAGTTCACTAAATCTCCAGAGAATAATATGCTGTTAATAAGGATTGTGTGCTTGAAATTGTGTTTGCTTCAGAGATGAATCATGCTGTTTAGCATGGTCCATGCGCTATGGATCGGGATGTAACGTAAGGTGCGTAAACAAAAACAACATCCGTGCACGTCACCTACACGGTTATCGTTAAACCAGATTTATAAAAATAGAATTTGACACATTTATGGACATTATTATTGTTTCATTTGTGGGTATACATTGCCCAGTAAATTTAGTTTTCAATTAGAAATAATTAGTTTTCAATTCCATATTGAAAGAAATGTGAATTTTACAACCCATGAAATTTGGCGCTCAGTTGTTGTATATTTCTGAATATACAACGATATATAAATAAGCAGTCTATAGGGGAGGGGGTTGCATTGGAGATTTGTCAACCACACAGCGGTGGAATGCTGTTTGAAAGGGGAAGTACAAACATGATTTTATGTTTGTCAATTGAATGCACTTAGTCTTTGCAGTTATATCTAAGAACTAGTCCAAAACAACCATAAACATATCTTGATATTATGCCTTTAAATCCAATACCATAATATACCAATACACCTTTGAAAAACATGTGTATTAACGATACTTATAATGGTTAGTATACTATTTTTAGCAAGTATGTGTTGATCTAGTTGTTTAGATATTTCCATCTCATTTGGCAATTTATTCAGAGATTAGGTTCAGCCACTACGGTTGTGTGGTTTGTACACATACCGTTGACCATTCCATACACACTAAATAAATGCTCACTCATCAGTTAGTGTCGTTGCATATTATTTCGTCACATTACCCTGGATAGTGAGCATATTTTTAGCTCTTGAACAATCTTTACTTGACACACTGTTGACAGATTTGTTTTCATACGAGACACTTCCTCTATCGATTGAGGTACTTTCCTTACTACTAATTTCATATAAATATGTAACAAAATATCTTTCAAACACATTTGTTTGTAAAATATATGTATTTCCAAATATAATAGAGTTAGGGTCTATATCACACAGTTTTAATTTTGTTGTTTTAATAATAAGATACAATAAGATATATTTACTACAATTAAGGAAAATGAATATAGAATATGTTTTAGGGAAGTAGCTGTCTAGTTGGCTGATGTAAGATGGCGGCAACAAAACAGCTGACGAGATATTGTGGCGGTCATCTATCTGCGTATTCTCTACGTTTGTTGTTAGTATTAGGATAAACGCCTATGTGATATTACAGTAATCAAAAGCACCTAAGAAAATGGATAGTATTGCAGACATGATGCATCTTACAACAACCAGTGAGCTGCCTGAAAGTCTTCCACCAGAGGTGACATTTCTAGATTTGATAACAATAATATTTACATGATTATCTAACGAATGTTGACAGTTTGCTACAGATAATATGCATTATATTACAGTTGAGGACAATAAGCAGCTGGCATCACTAATATGAATTAACCATTCAGTCTGTAAATACGCTGCTCACCTCATTATACAGACAGCTGTTATAAGAAACCGAAACTTGTTATTTCCAAATTCCATGTTGAAGCTGAACATCAACATCAATACATAGGCAGGGTTAGAAGTTCCCACTCGCCCGTGGAGACCTTCTTTTCATATGGGCGAGCATCTTTTTATGGACATCGCTCTTCTTTAAATATTAGTTGGCTTGTTCAAAATTGTAAATTTTTGCACCTACTTCTAACCCTGTAAATATGGTAAAGTGATCTAATGTAGGACAAAGACACGTATCAGAAGTTGGACACTTTTGCTCCATATTTATAGAATTAACAACACCGGGAATCGAACACACATTGATCTTATCGAAGCTTTGAACTCATCCCCTAAACCATGTAAACAGAGTTACAATTCATGATCTAGCACTATTTATAGACCTCTGTTCAGTGCTAATAATAGATCATTACAATATTATGAAGAAAGTCAACATGACATTACAATGTTTATATCAATGCAACATTAGAATTTTCATTGGAAAATGATGGTGATTCGCAAATCTATATTTATACTAAACTGAATAATACAGTAGACCTTACATAATGGACTCATTGGGACCAGCTATTTCTGTCCGTTATATGCAAAGTCTGTGTATATATACATATGCCGCAATTAGCGTTAGACAGGATCTGGACTTCAGATTCAATCCTGTTACATGCGAGGGTCCGGTTTATGTGAGGCTGGTATATGCGAGGTCTACTGTATGTGACTATGTTGCCACATTGTAATTTTACCTTTTTAATACATATTTTGTCATGTTACCATAGTTACCATAGTCATTAATTATTTGTTCATGTTTCAGGAGGAAGAGGGTAATATAGAATATAAGGTAAACAAATTTTAACAAAATAATTTACCAGAGAATTTATTTAAGATGTTTTTAAAGCATGTTATTCTCGGTGTTTGAACATTTTAATTGTATTATTATTCAAAGTCCTGTGATGTAATTGTGTAATCTCTGATAGCTTTTATTGTCATTGATGATCTTCAAATGTAGTGATGCCTTTCTACCAACTTCCATATAATAAACTACAAATACATATGATTAAAATTTATATGTACCGTACCTACTACAAACAACCAAAATTTCAGTTATATAGAGAATATGACTTTATATCGTTTTTATCCTAGTTGAAGCCTCGTATTTACGTTACTTTTTTCAACGAGTAGACTAACAACGATATAAAAACACGAGGGTGAGATTCTATTTATCATCAAATATCATTCTTAAGTAATTTTAATAGAAGAAAAATAGCACATTTGAAATGTTTTTACTGGGAATCAATGCATACGGTAAGCTGATTAGCATTTGCATTGTGACGTCATAACATTGTTATGATGAAGATGACACCACAATGGTAGACAGTTGACCTTCCCGGTCACATGATCGCATATTGACCAATCACAAACATTTGAAGTGATATCTCCCGGAGATATAATTTCTATCTACAGCATATATCTACTCTCAAAGCCTATATTGGGTGATAACATTTGTATTTGTATTTTATTTTTTTGCTGAATAAATTCAAAGTGTTCTATTTCTGCATGTGATCGGGCAACTTAAGTTGCCTTCAGCAGAGAGAGGGTTAAATTCCAATAGCTTACAATTAGTTTGCAACATGAAACTTAAGATGTTTTCAATTTCTTACTCACCTTCTAGCTGAAACTAGTGAATCCCACAGACTTCCGATTTGAACACCTGGTGACACAGATGAAATGGAGGCTAGAAGAAGGGGGTGGGGAGGCCATCTACGAGATCGGAGTGGAGGACAACGGAATCATGGCTGGATTGTCAGAACCTGATCTCGACGCTTCTGTGAAAACTCTTCAGAGAATGGCCACCAGGTGAAGAATACATATAGTATTTTTTCTATTCACCCAGCAGAGACTGGGTACCCGGGAGGATGAGATCGGCATGTGAATGACAACCTTGTGGCGCTGGAAACGGCAGATTGGGTTGTATACTCCCCAGGGAGTTGAGAAGGAACACTGAGTGTACTTTGATCCGTTGACTGGGGATAATAATGTGGCACGTAGAGCATGCCTAGGTGTCGGATTTGGCGCTTTATAAGTGGCCATTATTGTTATTATTTATTTTTTATTTTTTTTTATTTTTTATTTTTTTTTTATTTATTTTTTTAATTTTTATTTTATTTGTATTTTTATTATTATTATTATTATTCTGAAGGCATTGTTTAGTTTACCTAGACTGCAGTGTTCGAAATAGAAGTGGTCCTGGGGATCATTAAAAAATCTCCCAATGTTAAACTAAAGGTATCTATGCCTGGGACCACCTACAAATTACAGATTTGAGCACCATTAACTATGGGCCTATGGAGAAGGATCGCATTATTATTTCCGAATTTCTAACTCTGCCTAAAGGCTGGCTTGCCACTGTGTGCAGGATGTCTGGACCATTCCATGATATTGAAAAAAGCCATGGATCCACTTCTTCATCAGTACCGTAATTACTCTAATTATTCGTACGCTCTAAAATAATTAGATTTGCGGCTGTTCGAATTTTTAGAATTTACGA
>JAVCKZ010048505.1:0-17500 GCA_034780755.1 Lepetodrilus elevatus
TTCTTCTTCTTCTTCTTCTTCTTCTTCTTCTTCTTCTTCTTCTTCTTCTTCTTCTTCTTCTTCTTCTTCTTCTACTAATTCTTCTTCCTCTTTTTCTTCTACTACTACTTCTTCTCCTCCTCCTCCTCCTCCTCCTCCTCCTCCTCCTCCTCTTCCTTCTGCTTCTTCTACTACTTATTCTTCTTCTTCTTCTTCATCATCATCATCATCATCATCATCATCATCATCATCATCAGCAGCAGCAGCAGCAGCAGCATCAGCATCATCATAATCATCATCATCATCAAGTAAAGTATGATTAGACACCAACATAATCAAATCTCATTTACATTCTGTACATTTCTTTCACATGACCACGTTTATCTTTCAGGAAATAGTGTTAACGTCAAAGTAAGAATTTCAAATTATTCTCTTCAATAATGTAGCCAGTGTTATTTCTGGAATATGCTTCTACTGATTTCGTCCAGCAGGGCTGCCCCTTTGGCTGAGTCGGTAGAGCGTTGGACTCGAATCGCAATCCAGTAACTCAGGGTATCGTTTCAAAGAGCTCTCTTAACCGCCAAGAGACCATCGCACTCTCTTAGCAATCTATTAGCTATCAGAAAAGATAGTGCTGTGGTCTCTTAGCGGCTAAGAGAGCTCCGTTAAACGATACACTGGTTCGAATACCAGTATCGGCAGTGGTCCTCTGTCAATGGCGCCCAACGTGGGTTGTTACTATCAACACTAACCCTTGACGCCAGAATCACTGACCTATGAAAAGGTCAAAACTGACTCATATAACCATCTGTCTGTGTGTCAAGTCTGCCTCCGGAATGTTCACTTTGTTAAGTGCTACCCTCTAATCAGGCGAGACAACGAATTATCAATATGGCCGAAACTTTTAAGTCGGCCATTACCAAAGCCAGGGGGCATAACCTGGTTATCGCGGTTATCTGCCCTTGTGCGACCTGAAAGCTTGACCTCAATTAGATCACATGATTTACACGGGGCTGTTAAATAGCTGAGAGGTAATGGGTGGGGGGATATCATAAGGAATGTTACTATACCTCGGCATTACACGTACTTTCAATAATACATTCCAATAATAATGTACGGATGATATGCATTTCCTTTTAATATGGCCATTATACTATACAGTTTACATAGGCATAACTATGTGTGACCGGAATCAGGGTCCGTATTCTCGAAACTTCGTAAGTCCTAAGAAGTTCGTAAGTACTAAGAATGTGTCTAACTGGAGTTCTGCTACTGTTAATGTTTGAAGAGATCTTTTTTTCACTAAATAATTCTTAGCTAAGACGTTTCGAGAATACGGGCCCAGATAATTAATGCGTAATTTAATTATTGGGTTAAGCAATGCTAATTGCAAGATACTAATAAACGATGAACGTGATGTTTAATATTGTGTATGCATAACACTAATGTACGTTCAAGAGCTATCGTAAAGTTACGAGGCTCGTAACTCCAGTACATATTCTGCTACGACTATTTGTAGTGCTATGATCGTTTTGTTGGACGAGACACAGAACGATATTTCTTAATTTAAAATTTCAGGCCTACCAAAGAAAATAGATATCGGAAATAATAAAGCAATCATATGACTTATATGCAGCGCTAGGTTGAAGTTTTGGTGTGCACCCACAATGTCAAATGTTGGAATACTAGTATTGAATGTGTTGAATACCGTGTTCTTTTTCAGAAAATCTTGTCATCGCCTACAGTTCACCTCCCCCACCCCCCATCCCAAATGCACTACCGGAAACACTATGCGCAAAGATGAATCGTCGCAGTCGCAACGAATCCCCAGTCAATAAGCAATCAAAGACAATACCTAAAACAAACGTTATCTGATGTCTTTGTCTCTTGTTTTTCTCAGAAAGAGTAATTTACGGATCCTTGTGACTTCAACGTACTTGTATTTATCATCTATTTTTCTTGTACATCTCCTTTATGCAAGCCTCTCAAAGGCTGTTACATGATTAATGGCAATTGAGCCTCGTTTTGGGAATGTAATACACTGAACTTTAGACACTTCCGCTTCAAAGATCTTCTATTTTGACTCAATATCATGAAGTCTGAACATTATTGAAATTATTCCAGAAATACAATGAACGTGAGTTGAGCATCTTCGGATCCTAGTCACATAAGATGCCACGAGACAGACCGCACGTTTCTCCACCAGACATAGTTAATGTCTAGCTTTCATAATAGTCCATCCACTCTATATAAACACCATCCTTCAACCTTTACAAAGGAGAAAATCAAACATATTTTCCCATCATAATATTTTGTTTTCATACTAAAATGGCAATTCCAATTCGGTTATATAGTTCATTGCGTCCGCTCGTATCTTCCTTGTCTAACCTGTCCAGAAATCCGAATGTCTACGATATCATTACATACGGTTATCCCAACTAGACGTTCTGTGAACTATCGGATTCTCAAACTATGCCAAATACAGAACATTAATTATATCGTGGATATTTGGACGTGGGCGGTGGTCGTCTCATTAGCGGCAAATGTGTAACGGAGATGTTGATATGATTGTATTGGGTATCATAAGCCACAGGTATTGTAGTAACAGGGCCCCTATCTGTATTATCAATACCTGAAGATGGTCACGTGGTCTAATAGTCTCCTGGCATTATCTGCAGACCTTTGACATGGGAAAGGTCAAGGTAACGCCACAGAGAAGAGGTTTGTCAATTATGGTGCATAGTCCATATTTATTCAACAAAATATATTAAGAGCATACAGAAGTACCAAATTAACAATTTACACAATTCGGCTTTAGGAATCTCGTGTCATTACTCAGACATCGGTGTTGCTCCTTTCTAGTTGTTCCATCTGTACTTTCTGTCCGGCGCATGCGCAGTTACCAAGGATCAACACCACACAGTGTAACTGCGCATGCGTCGGACAGAAATTACAGACAGAACAGCTAAAAAGGAGCAACCCCTAAAACTCCGGAGTTAATTGTTATTGAAGAGTACCTAGCCCTTAGATTTTCGAAACTTTTCTGAGTACGATTCCATGCTCAACTCAAGATTTTGTGAACAAATCCCCATATCAAATTTGAGCTTCAGCATGAAATTGTACTCACAAACATTTCGTAATCTCTGAGACAGAAGTCTGCTGTAGATGCTTGGACATTCTTCATTGTTAATATAATATACAGCTAAATCTATACGTCCAAAAAAGATACCGACCGTTAATTAACTTTGAGTATACATGTATATGTATATTTATGTAAGTGAATGTGAATGCTAAAGCAATGATGAAACAGTCTTTTAATGGATTGTCTAAAAGGATGTTTACCGCGCGATCACGTTCATTACATGCAACGACAATGTAGACATTTATCGTAAAGCATCAGAATACATAAATCTAGATTTATTTTAAAATATTAGTATCTTTATCTTTATCTTTATTCTGAGAAAGAAAAAAATCCTTGAATATTTCACGTCTTGAACCTTGAAAATATCGCACCACGAAGGTTTTTTTGTGCATGGTATATACAGCGATATTTGAAATCGGCTCAAAATAAAAATCGAAACTCAACTGATAAATTAAGTTCAAACAATAATAGGTAGATGTAAGGTGAAGGATTATTAAACTTTAACTCTTGCATCTTTGCTCAATATAGTGATGAGAGATATAGTGTTAATGTTGCTGACGTCACCCCCTTGAGGTTTACTGTTAGTGCATAGAAAAGAAAAAACCCATGATTTACTGTTAGGGTATTGAAAGAAAAATAAACAGACAAATCTAAAAGGACTCTTTCAACATCTCGAAGAAGTGAAGGATAATATGTCACTTTATCTCAATTTGTTAAAGTACGTGTTAATATTTCGCAGAAAGCGGGATAATTAATTCACATTAGCTGTTTAATTAAATATGTATTGTACTTCACCGGCTTTTATATATGACGAAATTTCTTTTTAGAAAACGTTGTCATCATCAACTTCCTGTCTTGCCATGCTCTACAGTTGTCAATGAACCACTCGACTCCATTACCGGAAGTACTGCGCAAGCCAACGAGGCGCAGTTACAACGAATGACCCAGTCAATGGACAATCAAACACAATGCCTAAGATAAATGTTTACTAATGACTTTGTCGCGTTTTCCACTGAAAGAAGTCATTTACAGACCTCTGCAACTTCAACGCTCTCAAAGGTATCATTAATTTTCTAGAAGCGGCTCCCTTACAAGCCTTATAAGGATGTTCTGTGAGTAATGACACTGAAGCCTCGATTTGAGAGTGATATACATTGAGCTTGTAGGCACTTCCGCCTCTAATCGCAAGCTCCTTGCAGCGTAGAGGACTCGCTGTTAGAGAGCTGTTCATTCACGGTTCTTGCTCTAGCAATCATGTACTACGTGAGTTCTGGAGAAACCTTGTTAAAGATAATTCGAGGGGTCAGACGAGCGTAAGTGGCGTGGCCATGACAATAGGCTTAAGTTGACGTCAGAGTCTTTTGCAACATCTTGTTTGAGTCCAACGGTCTTTGGGTATCGAAAGTGCCGGCCATTTTCGGAACGGAAGTACTTTCTTTGACTTCCGGAGGGTCAAATCACGACCTGACAGGTCTAGTTATGAGACAAAGCTGACCATGGGGTAGAAATATCAAAATAATAATACATTAGTGTGCGCTTTGTCATAACTTTTTTTAAACGAAAGTTCTTCGTAATGAGTTGTACCATTTCTCATAATGTTTATAACTTATTTTGTTTCTGTTCATAAAAGTTATACCATTTTAATGTCATACCAACAGATCCAAACAAAAGTGACTTCAGAAAGAATTAATATATGAACATTTGTCTATGATTGGAGAAACCATCGACCGATTATATAATATTTATCTATGATTACTAAATGTAAATATGTATTCAGTAAAATGTTTTACTACACGTGGCTTTAAACTATTGCACAAACACTTGCATATCAGCAGAGATATTGATCATACACAAATTGATGAATGTATGAAAAGTCACACAGCCCAAACCCGCAAGAAACAATTGCAAAATTGACTTAAAACATATTTAACTTTGCGCACTCCATACTATTAGAACAACGTGGACCATACTGTTTGCATAGCTAGCCTCAGTTAAGAGCTCTTGACATCGGAGTCTATTCTAGAACTGTCATGGTGTTTTACGTCCCAGACATTGTCTTCTTACCAAGAGGCAACATTGTTTAAATCGACTAACTTCTGTTCGTTATTGAACGTCAATTCTCCTGCCTCTTAACGAGGTCTACTTCTGGGTCTGAAAGATTATTCAAGTATAACGATTGCGTTCTCCTAGCCAACCTTCCTGTGTGTGTTTTCCCTTTACTCCGGTATACCACCTGCTCTTGGAGTATTGAACTATCCAACACTGCCAGTGTCTAGAAACTGTCCAGAGTCATCGAAAACTCGGAAGAATGCTTCATTTTTCTGGCTGTTGATTATGATGTTTTGTGGCACCATTTAAGGGCCGTTTAACGCATTCGAGTAATGCTTGTACACAGTCAAATATCGCTTGTTCTGTCGACCACTCATGATGAAACGTTTACACTCATAGCGGAACTGTTTGGATAAAGTTTCAATAGAACACCCGTTGAGGGAATTGACCGTAGAAGAAGAATGAAAAGTCACGTGACGTAATGAGTATTGAGCAAGTCTTCACACGATGGGGAAAATAGTAAAATATTCTTTAATATAGAAATGTTAAATATTCATTTTTAAATATTCATTTTTAGAATAATATTTTTCTTCAAGATTTCTAATTCACAATAACAGTTTATGAGTGAAGAGGAGTATTTGAAATGTACTACATATGGCGAACCTATTGTGTAAAATGAATAAGGAACATACATAGTTTGCAAGATACCTATTTTGAAAGATCATTTAAAATTCTTCACTTACCATTACATTTATCATTTTTCGATTGCTTGCATAAATGCAATGGTGATACAAAGTCCAAACGCTCTTTAGAATACCAGAAGTATACTTTAATAAGTTTAAATTTCGTGATACCTCCCCCCCTCCCCCTCTTTCGTTTTGTTCACACCTTGCCCACATAGATTCATCCATGACAAAACATAGTCCAAACATTTTCAAACTTCCACCATCCAATACCATGTCTGTTTCTAATTCACCTAAATTTTGAAAATTGAAACTGTAGCAATTGGAAAATGAAATAATTTTAGAAACAAGAAGAAAAAAATGATGTCAGTAGTGTGTCAATTAGAGGTCTTCTTTTGTTGCAAAAAGTGTCACGTGATACTCGACATCCGTTAACAAGGGGAGAGCACTCAGTCAGTAAAATCATTATCAGGGCAAGGCGGATTTGTGCGAGTCGTATAGATCGGTTCTCCGAGATCAATTAACCCCATTGATCCCAGGGGGTATTGAACTGAGGATCGTCTGCTTGACGAGAACCCCTTCCTCCACCGTCCACTCAGACTGTGGGCAAGTCGGTGCAAATCTTTCAGGTCCCAACGATCGCGACGAATACGGCAGCCATGTTTCACGTGTAGATCCACCTCCCCGACTAAGGAGGGTACAAGCTGTCGAAAGAACAAAGCCGCGACTTCATCGCTCGTCTCGCTTCAGATGTTACCGAGTTCGAATCTTGGAGTTCTTCTCCGCTTTCGATATCACGCGGCTCTATTGTATAATAATAATCAACAAGGAGTTGTCTTCGGTTCCTTAGCGGACTCGTTATTTCCAGTAATTGTACTGATAATCTACCCCCTACCAGTTAGGCTTATTAATATATGAAATCAGTTGGGATTTTGCAGACATCTTGCAGCTCAGCTGTAACCTCATGTCGATTCTTGCTGATCCTAATTTATTTCGCAAGATCAAACGAGTTCGATACATCTGACTTTGAAAATAAAATTAGAAAAAAAAATTTGAATATTTGTTTTTAGATATAACGAATTTCTATCTTACGAAGTTTTCATCTCTGATTCTCTCTGATTTTTCTCTTTTTATCTGTTCCACCATGTTTCTCTGTTCCTTCCTGTTTCCTCTTGATTCCCAATCCAAGTTGACATCACTGCCTTCTATCAATAAAGCCAATACAGTATAGAGACCAAAGCAAAAGAGGAAGCCCTTTCACAGTCACACTGTTTAGATTTCCAAACATGTCAACTTCAATCCCGGTTACGTTTCTTTTCCGATGACACTTTTTGATTCTAACTCTTTGTTCCAACATTTGTATACAACCACATGGTGTTTGGATTTTTATTGATTCGCTTTGGGATGTTTGAGTGACTTTGATATTTTGAAGAGAAGTGTGTTCACCTTGGCGCAGAAAAATAACCAGGAAATCCTTACGAATATTCTCCACACGTCAAATGGGACCCTGAAGCGAAATGCTCATCCTTCCTCAGACAATGTTTTCAAATGTTCAAATACTTGTGTTCAAATACCAAAAAAAAATCAACCTTTATCAACTTCTCATAATATTATCTTAACGTCGTCAAAAGTATTCCTTATAGCAGGTATTCATTGCATTATTTTTTTTACAGCAGTTTTCACGAAACAGATGCCAAATGAGATATGGACGCGGAGAACAATTCAATTTCAAATTTTGTGTTGAACGAATGATTTGAGTAAAGTACAAAGCAAGTAGTATAACATTTCAGAAAATTAAAACTCTAAATATAAAAATACATCTTCAAAGAAACACGATATTCAAAATGTCTGATACTACCCAATAATACTCCCCATGTCTTTCTAATAGCACATCTAGCTACCAGTAGTACCAGGTGGCGTGAAACAGATGGTTCAAAGGTGAATACTAGTATACCAAATGTGTATCCACCGATAGCATAATTCGCATTGAAACCACCATGTATTAACGAAAGAGAAACAATCTGAAGAAAACAGTACATGTATTTCCCCCCAGGAAAACATGATACACAGCAAATAATTTAGGAGTGACAACACAAAGTATGTGTTGAGATGCACACTGTAAAATGTTAGGTTACACATATAACTGCATATGTGCCTACATCATTTCGTTTCACTAATTACCTAAAATATGAATGTAAAGATATAGATAGTTCTTTGCAATATTCTAAAACAAATCTCATATCATCTTGAATATACAGGATAAAAATACCCTCATAACTTCCTGTTATTTTTCTGCCATTGTTTTGACTTTTTGTTGTTGTCGTATTTTCAGTTGTCGCGGTATGTATCGAGAAAGAGATTAATAACGATTTCAGCCTTCTCTGCCAAGACATATTGGAACTAATTGGTTGATTTTTCTCTAAAGGTGATAAGCTTTCATGTTGACTTTTTTCTTGTCGTCGTATCTGTAATGTAAGCTTTGTGGATTACTATTTATTGACATTTAATATACACGTGCTGCAGGGTATAATACTATCTAGTTCTGAGACGACCGCTGTCAATACATGGAACCCGTATCAGAGCGTTTCCTCCAGGTTTCTACCTTGACAAAAACGGATAAATTATAATTATAATTATCATTAATGCCTCTCTAATTGGACGCGGGATCAACACCTACTTGTATCCGCCTTGTTGAGCTACAAAACGTCAATGTTATTGTGACTTAAAAGCAACATTATCAAACAATATATTTTGCGTTAATGTATTACTTTAATGAAACGTCGACCACCATGTTCGTGTTAAACTCAGAATAATACAAGTTATCCAAAATAACATTTCCTAACAAATGTGACAACAAAGTCACACAATGGACTAATTGAATGAAGGAGAAAGGAATAATATTTTTACTTCATAGTTGGACCTCGTTATTCTTCTTATTGGTTTGACGTTATGCTGTGTTCACATCTTATGAACTAGTCATAATATTACGTAATTTCATACGCATGTTATTTGAGAGATACATGCTTCTTAATGCAAATTTCTTGGTACCAGTTTCCTTGGATGTTTTCAAGGTTAAATAGGATAGACTTTTCCCATTGCAACATTATCACATTATTATCATTACATTACCACATTATTCCACTGTAATACTAATGGACTATTATATCAAAATACATACTATAATGAATTTTATAATTTTTTCGAAGAACTCTTTTAATCGGATAAACTTAAGCTGTGACTCGAATTGTAGAGCAGCTAAGCGACAAAAACACCCGAATTGTTCACATTGTCATAAAGGCATGACAGTTGGTGTATAGATAGTTTTCCCATTTAAATCTATGTAGGTATATAAGAAATGAAGACAGGTCAATTGACGCTGCTGACGACCGCCATTTTGAAAAGAAAATGGCCGCCATCTCAGATTGTTTGTCGCTGCCCGGAATCTGACGTGAAATATCAGAATGCCATTTAACGACAGATTCTTCCAAGGCAAACGACTGCTTGTTTCAAGGCAAACGACTGATTCTTCCAAGGCAAACGACTGCTTGTTTCAAGGCAAACGACTGATTGTTTCAAGGCAAACGACTGATTGTTTCACGGCAGAACCCCAGTCAAATCCAATGGAAATAATATATGTTAAAATACATCTACACATTGCATACTGTTGAAGCTGTACAAACCTGTACTAAAAGCATTGTGTAACAGTAGTTCCTACTTGTGTACAGTTCCACACCAAAGCATTATTTTACAACGATATTAACAATAATTTCAACATAACAATGATCTCAAAACGAAATAATTACTGCAATAAAAAAATACTGGTAAATGTCATTGACCATTTAGATATCGCATAGTAATTCTGGGTCGATTACAATGATGATATCATATTTATCTGCGAATGTTCTACAAGTGGCCAAAGCCATATGTTTGCAAGACCTCAGAAGAAGCAATCTTCTATGCTGTGGCTAGACCACCAGAACAGGCTTGGGCCTCTGGGTATGGCCCTGTCCTGGCTAAAGGGTCTTTAGCGACCGCGGACCAGATGCTTAAGTAGTCCGGACCATTATACGACAAAGGTGAAAGAACAAAATACCTAACCGTTGACCCCTCTTTCATTGTGTTCCGTATCTTGGCAAACAATAGACTCCCCAGACCCACTTATAAACGACTAGTCGTCGCTTTTACGTATTCTGGATGCAAACGTTTATTCGGCCCCTGGCCAAATTTAATGTAAGCAGAAGCGAACAGGCACTGGCTCCGTGTGAGGTAGGGACGATTCGCGGATGCATTTCCCCCAAGTTCAGAAAGCGATAATATTTCCACGTTGTGACAGAAAACATGCAGATAGTGCCTGGAGGTGAGCTTGAAGGTAGATTTCCAGTAAAATAGATTCTCTGGGTCCTTACAAGTGTCGGACACAAGCGTATTCAACAATCTTCAGAAATACTTAGAAATATTCATAAAAGGATGGGGCAAAGCGAGCACCCTTGCCGTACACAGATAACTCCACCGACTGTATGAGTATGCGATAGCACAAATATTTGGCTTCCTTTTCACAAAACAAACTATTTTATCCGATGTTTTCAAACGTGGTATAAAGACCCTACAAAAGAAAATTAAAGAGAGTAAGGAACATGGACTGGTCTTTAACTAACGTACAATAGTGTACTTGCCAGGTGTGAATCGCTCAACAATCTCCATACAGGAGATCCTAAACGCTTCCAAATTACTCCGCTTTACACGTCTCTTCTCCTATACCAGTATCATTGTGTCCTTGTTTTCTTTTCATTTTATCGCATAAATAATGCTGAACCGACTCCACTAATATAAATATAGCCGAACATTGACACCTGAAAGAATCGGGGAGATATACTCAATGGGAATATCTACATCAATTTCACGGCCTCAGTGTGAAGTGTGAAGAACCTCTGGTTGTACCGTGAAAAGGTCGTGGATTGTGGCGGATCTAGTTCAATAGCAGTGGTTATTATAGTTAAATCTTCACTGTGTTACTGTTGCTGGTTTATTTATGACATGTTGGTTTAGGGATGCGCGGCAAGTGTCTTCAACTCATTGAGGTCCTTCCAGATATTAGCCAACTCATCACACTCGAAATTTAATATGATTTTCCTTGGAGCACTCAACGAACTTTTGGGATCTATGAGAAAACCCACTCGTCGTGTAGTGCATGTTTATATTTCAAAATCCATACGTTTCATATATTCTAAACTACGTGTTTACATTGAACGTATTCTTACATGTAGCAAATACTTGTAATGTCAAAATGAAAGTTGACGTTGAATAAGATACGTTTATGCTTACACATTCACCAACCTTTAACAAATATTTAATATTTTTTAACAGACATGAGAAAGCATCAATTAAAAGAATATATCTTTTATGCAAGTACATATACATAATATATAGACATATTACATAGTACACTATTAACCTTTAACAAATATTTAATATTTTGAACAGCCATGAGAAAGCATAAATTAAAAAATATATCTATTATGCAAGTATATACATACTAATACGTAAACTATTAACCTTTAACAAATATTTAATATTTAATATTTTTAATAGCCATGAGAAATCATCAATTAAAAATATATATTGTTATGCAACTATATATACATAATAAATAGCCACATTAGGTACACTTATATATGTGTTTTTCTTTTTTAATGGCAAGAACATAATTATTTAATTTATTTGGTAGGAGTAAAGGTTTTCAAAAAAAAAGAAAAGAAAAAAGGTAGGAGTAGACATTCAATTGGAATACACCATTTAATAAAGAACGCATTTTCACACAATTGTGGAAACAAGTATATATAGCCTACAAATCGTGGATGTACTGTTACCATCCTGTATCACTACTGCCATGTTACAAAATCCCGCAATGGAACATATTACATATATAATCCTTTGATAGCAGGTGGTATTAGCCAAACCTTTTAAGCTCAACGAAATACTGCACATTAATTAATGCACCAGACCACTGATCCCTGGTCTACAATACTGTTTCTCTTTGTGGTATAATTAAGTTGCAATAAGGATTGATATTAAAATATGACGAGAAAGCCATTAACATTTTATTAATCAATGATAGCGCTGACTTTTGTAATATTATACCCGAACGAGTTCTAACGTAAGACCGCCATCATGTATAGTTTATGAGTAGGGTAGTTCCACTCGAGTGAGGGTGGGAGCTGTTGGTGGGGATACGGGAGTGGGGTGACACGTGAGGTGGTGGTGGGGTTGTCTATTAACATATTGAACAGTTTTATCCAGGTATGAAACTGATATTGAGATGTTACATGTTTTATGCATTATATGTATGTTTAAACAAAGTGAAACCAAATTTGGCAATAGGGACAGCGATATCTTACAATGTGTGTGTGTGTGTGTGTGTGTGTGTGTGTGTGTGTGTGTGTGTGTGTGTGTCTTTCCCCTCCCTAGCTCTCTCTATCTCTCCTTTTCTCCCACTCCCCTCTCTCTCACCTCTCATCTCGCTCCACCCCCCACCCCCTTTCTCTCTCTCTACTACACTACAGTAACAAACCCCGAGTGACGGTGACACTATATAGTATGATGCGATTGTCTATTATAGACGCTTCAACAATATATAACGTTTTACGATCATCGATAACATGTCCAAATAGTTATGGTTTATACCTGTATTGTACATATCAATTTTTCATTATTAAACAAATTTAATCAAAAGAACTGAACTATGCAATACCAATATACTAATTGCCATCAATTTAAAAGTCTGTTGTAACAAGCGTTCGTTCGATTACTTCAATCATTTACATGGCTTTTCGTGTGTACTCAAACGATATGTAGCATTTTGTCTTCTATTACTTGTAATAAATCAATTACTAAGCACACAACATTCACTGATATGTGACACCCTATTGTCTTCTATCCAGCTGACGAGCTGCTAACAGATATCTAGACACTGTCAAGCTATTTGCTATGGATGTGCACTGAATTCAAGGAACAATAGCTGCAACGCTAAGCTACTGCACTTGCTGCGATTCAAGGAACACTTGAAAATACGAGGCAATTCAAGGAACAGGTGAACACTTACATTGATTCA
The DNA here is from genome assembly GCA_034780755.1 of Lepetodrilus elevatus. NCBI lineage: Eukaryota > Metazoa > Mollusca > Gastropoda > Lepetellida > Lepetodrilidae > Lepetodrilus > Lepetodrilus elevatus. The sequence goes on from JAVCKZ010048505.1 coordinate 12,962, forward strand.
AGGAACACTTGGCTTGCTGCGATTCAAGGAAAACTTGTTGCGATTCAAAGAACAGTTTCAGTTATACACTTGGTGCAATTCAAGGAAAACTTGCTGTTTTAAAGGACAAGTTTATGCAATTCAAGGATCGCTTGCTCCGATTCAAGAAACATTTGCAGCAATTCAAGGAAAATATTCTGCGATTCAAAGAACGTTTACTGGAACTCAAAGTACAGCTGTTGTGAATGAACAAATACTTGTAACGAATCAATCAACATTTGCTGCAATTCAAGGAACATTTGGAGGGATTCAAGGAAAACTTGCTACGATTCAAGGAACATTTATTGCGAATCAATGAACACTTGTTGCAATTCAAGGAACATATGCCGCGCGATTCAAGGATAACTTGCTACGATTCAAGGAACATTTGCCGCGATTCAAGGAGAACTTGCTACGATTCAAGGAACATTTACTGCGAATCAATGAACACTTGCTGCAATTCAAGGAACATTTGCAGCGATTCAAGGAAAACATGCTACGATTCAAGGTACATTTACTGCAACGAGAAACAAGTGCTGTCATACCACAGCGATGCCTTGCTCACTTCAGTAAATAAGACAAGACAAATCTGGAAATAAATCGACGCAGAAACCACACCTAAAAATACTACATGTAGTTATTAGCGATGTGTGGTCTTCGTTTAATGAACTGAGGCAGCGTGGGACCTGCCGTGTCTGCAATTAGGTAGACAAAGCAATCAACAATTACATAGTCGATACGGCCAGACCATATCAAACTGCAAGACACCAAGTGCTGAAAGGTTTTGGGCCAATTATACAGCATGCTTGGAAGCACATTAAAATAACACACACAGAGACCATGCAATTTGCATTGTTTCATGCAGCTACATGTGTATTTTTTAAACAGGTATTTATATAAAAATGTACTGGTAGTTAATTGCAGAAATACGGGGAAAAAATAATTCTATTTTGACAAGGTTGTGTTTCTCAGGTTGGACTTCATATATGCCAAGGTAGATATATAGTCAGATCAATATCAACACTGAAACCATGGAAGATACTAGCCGTGATATAAGTGAAAGAATATTGACAGTGGCTATAAATAAAACCCCAATAAAATAAAAACTTTAAACAGCTTATCATTTCAGTGATGAATCAATAAGCCTCAGTATTTTAATCTATATAATTAAACTTTATACATAAATTGAAAATGAAATATTTTCATAATCCTTCTTTCAGAAAATATGATGCAGAGTATTTCTAGAAAATAATCTGTAATCTGATGAAACCAAATTCACATGTAGTATAATTGTAGATCTTTGGCAGACTTTGTTTTATACTTTAAAAACCATCATGTTTCATGTAGTATCCAGAAAAGAATGGAACACCTATTCTCTCAGTTTGAGAATAGACCTTTATAATTAAAATAAATAGTTGACGAATTAAATGAAAATTTCATTATGGCGTCAACTACTCTCACATACGACGCGGAAAATGCGACGCAGATATCAATAATCATTTGAACATAAATGTCAAAATTTTAAATATATTCCAACTACAAGAGACCCTTCGCGAAGAAACGAAATTGACCAACAATCTACAAGAGACCAACTCTCAGATTTCATTTTCTCAAAACATACACCTGTGACCAATTCAGATGCCACGTGAGGTCAAGCCAGCTTATAAAAAATAATCTACCACAAAAGCAAAAATACAATCCCGGGTACTTCAGATCCCAACAATAACCTTAGGCCAATGTCCAGATGAAGGGCTTGTGGACACGGAATACCAAATCCATCCTTTCTAGAGATGGCCAACCCTTCAAGCCACCATCACTGTTATAACGCGGGTACCCACGAGCACAGGCCCTGCCTCTTGAGGAGATGGTTCAAGTTTCAATCTCAGATTCATATTGTGTTTGGTTATATGGTCTTCACACAATGCGTGGCTGGTGTGGATTGTTTATTGGGGTTATCGAAAGCTTATGAGAAGCTATGTTCTTTGAGAAGTGGACGTTTCCTGAAATAATATATTTACTTTTATAAAGGACATTTGGTCAATGAAAACCCGATCCCCCACTTCAGTACTGGTTAAGAATAATTCACTTATTAAATACATTCCCAAGTAAATATATTAAACGAATTAATTTGGCTTAACAATAAACATGAACTCATATAATAGAAGGAATAGCTATTGAATTTTGAGTCTCGTATACGTGGTCGTATTTCTCTAAAGTGGGTTATTATACTAATGTAGACAATTTATCTGAGATTAATATCAACATGACCTCACATAATAGAAGGAATAGCTATTGCATTTTGAGTCTTGTATACGTGGTCGTATTTCTCTAAATTGGGTTATTATACTAAGGTAGACAATTTATCTGAGATTAATATCAACACCACCAAAGAAAGAAAGAATTCGAACACCTTTTCCTATTCCTAGAGAGATCTTCAAAAAGATAGACCATGTCAAATGCAGAACACGACAAAGACTCTCAAATCTGGTCATTTTATCTCCGTCAACTGAAGAGCGACAAGACAAAAATAACCTTATAGAAGAAGACCCTTGATCAAAAGGAATGTCCACTACAAATCCGGATGCGATGTCCGTCAGTAACTGGACACAAGTGGACGTATAGTGGGACCAGTGTCAATTTCACGGATATATCAAGTCTCTCGCTGACAGGTCCAGTTAGGACAGAGAAAGGCCTGGTCATTATCCGGTTCAGGACAAATGTTATAAATTGAAGATACAGCCCGTATCTATTCACCAGAATAGTGTCGCATCCTTTGTTCCTTTGGCTATCAGCAAGTCCTCTTTACACCTCGAATGAAAATAGCTCGTTTCTGATCCTAATAACGTATATTTCTTTTCACTGAGGGGCTATGATATATATACGAGTGGGTGTGCGACGGATTAATAAACTCGCCATTTCCGAAATCTTTTCAAAACGACCGAGATAAAGTTCACAAAGGATATACCATCAGTAGTTAAGTGGGTAGGTGTCCAGGCGAAGAAACCTGCGTATTGTTGTGTGGTAAAAAGTAACTGTAAGATTCTTTGTTGATATTGCCCATGCTCCGAGAGCACCTGTTTGTTGAATGGTACATTTCTTCTATTGTTGGTAGTGGGAATATAATGTCCTGGCTCATTATAGATGTCTGGCCTGTTTACTGCTATACCCAAGGTATTGGGTTAACAAACAGAACCCTTCTAGGTTACTGAATTGGGGGAGTTTTGTTTATTTCCTTGCGTTTTTACACACGGATCGCTTCATGCATGGTTACACTGAAACATTTCAATTTGTGCTCTGAATTAGAGTGATACTCAGTTCACGCCCTATGTAAGGTTTTATAATGTTGTAATATATTGGTGACTGCTGTTTGTGCAAAGTCTTACCTAAGCAGAGTCGATGTATAATGCAAAATACACACACATACGCACATACACGCACGCACACGCACACGCACACACATACATACACACACACGCACACACAAATACACACTCACACACACACACACAGGCCCACGCGCGCACACACACACACACACACACACACACACAAATACACTTGCATACTATCTGGCCAACGACCACCATGTTTTGGAACGTCATCGACGTGTCACCTACCCCAGCTATTACTTCTTATCATATATTAATATTCCTATCATGAATTGAGAGCGTGGAGGGTACTTCAGGAAACTCCGATCAACCCCCAGAAATGTCAAACACCTCTGCCAAATGCTCGTTCTACTCCTCCCTAATATATCATAAGACCCCCGAAGAGCCGTAACAGATAATAATGGTTGTTCTCGGATTAAACTGTATCCCGTAAACACACCCTTTACCCGTTTATGCCATAACTTTGAATGACAGGTCATCCATTTCTTACTCTATTGTTTCCGTGTATTATATAATTTCTGATATTGTATCTGACGGTAAACACCATAGTGTTTATAATATTTAAAAGGGGTTACCGTCACCGGATGTCTGACAGTTCGTGGAACGATTGACCAATCAGAAAGCGGTATGGTCGACTCTGCGGGCGTGCCCTATCGGAACTCACGTGACCTTATCTTCCAATACTTATTACGGCGAAAATTTCACACGTTTGTCTTTCAGATATTTGTTTGGAAATGTTTATCTGAGATAATGGAATGGGTAACAGAGAATTGCAATTTAACACTCGCACGCGTCTGAAAGATTCCTTATTATTATTAATAATAAGCATTTATATATTTTCCCTTATCGTGGTTCTACACTGGTACAAGGGTGTCACCGTGGTCTACTTATACAAATGAATGTACAACTCTAAAGCAAGTAAAGTATCTGTCATTTGTAAATAGATAGCAGAATGACTTTAATGTATATATCATGTAGTAAATATACACCTACCTGATTAACAATTCCTATTTTTAAAATAATTTTGTACTTTAAATATATTACAAATACAGGAATTAAAACGAATACAGAATCATAGGAATTTAGATCATATCACTACTACGATTGTTTCTAGATTAATCAACACTTGTAC
>JAVCKZ010048516.1:0-18508 GCA_034780755.1 Lepetodrilus elevatus
GAGGGAATTGTGTTCTGTAATCGAGGGATTTGTGTTCTGTAATGAAGGTAATTGTGTTCTGTAATGGAGGGAATTGTGTTATGTAATGGAGGGAATTGTGTTCTGTAATCGAGGGATTTGTGTTCTGTAATGAAGGTAATTGTGTTCTGTAATGGAGGGAATTGTGTTATGTAATGGAGGGAATTGTGTTCTGTAATCGAGGGATTTGTGTTCTGTAATGAAGGTAATTGTGTTCTGTAATGGAGGGAATTGTAATTGTTTTCTGTAATGGAGGGACATTGTTTTCTGTAATGGAGGGAATTGTGTTCTGTAATGGGGGGAATTTTGTTCTGGAGGTAATAGAGGGAATAGTATTCTGTAATATTGAAGGAATTGTGTTCTTCATGTTAGTGAGTGAGTGAGTGAATATGAATTTGTGACTTGTGACTTGATTATCTCACCCTTGTACCTCGCAGGTGCTGGACAATATGCAGGACATGTGCGGAGGAAGCTCGTCGTACGAGCCGGAGAAACTGAACCATGGCAGCAAGGAGGCCCGCCTCGTCGCCATGACGATTAAAGAGTTCCAAGATGTGGTGTTCTATTTGGCAGACACCTCGCTGACCATTTGCAATTTCCTCGATGTGTACGCACCAGCAGCCGAGATCTTCCACGAGTTCCGTTTCGAACAGAAGTGAGTGGCAGACCTTTTTTTCTCTCAGTTTCTGATATCTTTGTGCAAATCTTTTTGTAATCTTTTGGAAACGGTCTGCGTGTCAATGGATTCAGAGTTTGAATCCTGCAGTGCATTATCACAGGCTTCCATCCTACTATATATGCACGTCACTGAGGTACTTGAAATGTTGTGAATGGGTACCCGGTAGGATGAGATGGAATTGTGAATGTTAACATTTTAGCGGCTTCAATGGCAGCCTGGGTTGTATACTCCTCAGGGAGTTGAGAAGGTGAAATGAGTACACATTGTCTGAGATAATAATGTAGTACGATGAATGAGCTTTTGAGTATGGATTTGGTGCAATATACATGTGCACATTATGTTCCCAGTCATTGCTGCAAATATGATGGCACTTGGCAGGTATTGGCATCTATTTTGTTCCCTTTTCTTTCTTCAGGTTAGCTTCATTTTACGAGACTGTCATCCCAGATATACAACTTGCCTTGAAAGTGAGAGAATTTGAAACAAACAGGTACCGTATATCACATATGATTTATTTTGGCCTAAAACTTCTGTTTTTGTTAAAATGTGACCAGTAAGCGAAACAACCGGATCATCGGATCAATCATTCATGTAGTAAGAAATCTGTATTGGTTAAAAGTTGACTGGTAAGCTGAGAAACGGTGATAGCGGAGACCGTGATAACAGGGTCTGACTGTACATATGCACGCTTCTGTATGCTGGAGCATTCTGTTCTTTTCCTAACACGGAAAAATTAGTGCCAGAAAATATATTCCACAACATCTTTGGTACCCACACCCACAATGCAGAGTCAATACAGTTTGTCTTGTAAACAAATTCTCTGAAGTCATTGAATAACATGTATTACCGTATTCGAGGTATTAAATGCCCAGGGCGTTAACATAATTGACTTTTGGGGGGCGTTTATTAAAGTATGGAAAAAAAAACGAAAATTACAGAAACAAATAAAATATTTGTATTTTTTTATTATTTTTTTAAACAACAATATTTATATCAGAACAACTTCCTGGATCCACAAACAGTAGTCTTTAGAAATAGTTTCCCAAAGGGAGGTAATTCCAGCATTAAATCCCTTGGGGGAAAAAAATGCAAATTTATTAGGTATGAAATTGGTATTATTAAAATAGTTAAGGGGGGGTTTATTGGAGCAGGGCTTTTAATATGTCGATTACGGTATTAAAAATATGGTGTTGTGTATCCAATTAAATTTTCTTTCCAGCCACAAGCGACTCTTGAAGCTGAAGATTCATCAAGCCAAGAAATCTCTGCAGAAGATTTTCCACACTCTCATCTCGTATATGTGCATTCAACCGGTGCTGAAACATAGGTAACCATGGCAGACCTCTCTGTACAATGTCGCTTTATGTTCCCACACGATCATGATACATGCAATGTCTGTACTGTGGCAATGCAGTTATAATCCTTGGTCTATTAGTACCAGCTGGTGGTCGTAGGTTTTCTGCAACATTCAGCGCTACAGATGTTGCAGGGTTTTTTCCTGCCCTAAACTGACAAGCCATGATATATGTGAAAGAATCATGAAAGCAGATCTAAGCGGAAATTCAATAAATGAATGAATGAATAAATAATGAATGAAAGAATGAATGAACAAAAAATACTGGGGTTTGGTGTATATTGTTTTTTTGAATTGTGGATTTAGAACCACTTTCAAGATTCTTCATTTAGCATGATATACAAATTTCCTTGAATTTGATTGGTTGATATGGTGTGGTTATTTCGTTTCAGTGGCGATCATGATGTAGCAGAATATATTGAAGACTTTCTACATACCATGTCCGCAGTGTTAGGAGAGAGGAGGTAATGTCACAATCATTTCCTGTTAAATCCTTCTCAAAATAATTATGTTTTCTAAAGTCCTTTTGTCGCATAGAAGTGAATTATCTCCACTTCAACGTAAAGCACTAATTCAATCAATATTTAAATTTAAAAAATATATATATATTTCAGATTCCTGGCAGACTATGAAGCAAGATACAGTTACCAGGAATATGCAGACATAATTTATCAAGCATCATGTGATGTGTATCCTTAAAGATTCCAAATCAGTATTTTCCTTTATTGCTCTATATTTATAAAGTACAGGCTTGGCTATTTTCTGCAGATCCGTTGAAATCTGTTGATTTATTTGTCATGGGGTCGATTTATTTGCAGGTCCCAGAACTCGGGTTTGTTTTCCGTTGAAATCACAATTGTCTCTTGCCATGCCTTATATATAACATATATATTTAAAAAATGAACAAGTTTCCTTAACAAACATCAACAGCGACGAGACTCAGATGCGTTATATCCACGACGCGATCAACAGCGCCTATGCCACGTTTGGGAAGAGGAAGAAGCCCAAGGGCGCCATATCTGCCGGCGGTAGGACGAGTCCTGATGGGTCACCGGGACCCCTGGAAGATGGTGCTGTGGGTGGGGCAGTGGGTGGTGCTGTGGGTGGGGCAGGGGCGGAGTCAAGGTCGCCGAATGGGGGCGAGGCAGGGGTGGGCGATATGGATGAAGGCGCGTCTTGTGGCGGAGACGCATACCAGTGTGAAAATTACGTAAGCATCCTAAGTGTTTTTTATTTTTATACTCAACAAATTAAATTAAAGACTTGAGCAAGCTTTCAACCATAATTTATTTCAAAACTTTGCTTGAGGAATCTGGCCCAGAGATTATGAAACTTTTGAGGATAATTTTTGTGAAATTTATATTGCTATAATTATGTGAACAAAACCTTTAGTAAGAACACTGTCAGATACCATTCCACAGAACAATCGTAGCACTACCAGTCGTAAATCTATGCGAATATATAGGAGGTCTGACTGTCGTAACTACAATTGTTTTGTGGAATGGTCCACAGAAGTATGTACAGTAGTGTGCGGAGTAGTACTTAATTTGCTGATCTGAGATTGGTTTGTTCCAGGATAGCCAGGGAGCCTGCGCCCCCAGACCGTCTGGCATCCAGATGGATTCCCTCATTTGTTCCGTCAAGGATCTGCTTCCTGGTCTCGGTGACGGCTTTATTGAGGTATGTCTCGCTGTGCCTTAGCTTTGAGGTATGTCTCACTGTGCCTTATCGTCGCAAATGGGTGAAAGATTGCCGCAACGACGTTAAAACTCCATATTCACTCACTCACTGTGCCTTAGCTTTATTGAGGTATGTCTAACTGTATCTTAGCTTTATTGAGATATGTCTCACTGTATCTTAGCTTTATTGAGGTATGTCTCACTGTGCCTTAGCTTTATCGGGGTATGTCTCACTGTGCCTTAGCTTTATTGAGGTATGTCTCACTTTGACAGCTTTATTGAGATATGTCTCACTGTGCCTTAGCTTTATTGAGGTATGTCTCACTTTGACAGCTTTATTGATATGTCTCACTGTATCTTAGCTTTATTGAGGTATGTCTCACTGTGCCTCAGCTTTATCGGGGTATGTCTCACTGTGCCTCAGCTTTATCGGGGTATGTCTCACTTTGATTCAGCTTTATTGAGGTATGTCTCTCTGTATCTTAGCTTTATTGAGGTATGTCTCGCTGTCTTAGCTTTATTGAGGTATGTCTCGCTGTGCCTCAGTTTTATTGAGGTATGTCTCACTGTGCCTTAGCTTTATTGAGGTATGTCTCTCTGTATCTTAGCTTTATTGAGGTATGTCTCGCTGTGCCTCAGTTTTATTGAGGTATGTCTCACCGTGACTTAGCTTTTATTGAGGTACAGTAGACCTCACATATAACGTACTAATTTGGACTGGCTATTTTTGTCCGTTATATGCAAAGTCTGTTATACGCATATACCGTAATTAGCAGGACTGGGACTACCAAATTCAGTATGTTATAGGCGAGGCCGTTATATGCGTGGTCTCCTGTATGTCTCGCTGTGCCTTGGCTTTATTGACGTACGTCTCACTTTCGTACAACATATGCAAACTTAAGTATCTTGGTGTTATGTTGGCAGATACTCCTTGAAGAGTTTGGATACCATCTGGAAGAAGCCATTGATGCAGTTCTCACAGACAGATTGCCTCCTTCACTCAACGATATCGACAGGAATATTGAGAGGTAGGATCCTCTATAGATAGCCACACAGTAAAAAGTTCCTAAATAAAACTCTTATTATACAAGTTTTGTAAGACTGGAAACTGCTGGTGTCTTGTAAAAGTAATGGTCTTTGAGACAAAGGTCCTAGCAGCCAGTGCTGGCAGATTTACTGCAACATTCTGCGGTATGGATGTTATAGGTTTCCTCCTGTCCTAAAATGCAAGCCGTGATATAAGTGAAAGAATCTTGAAAGTGACTCTAGACCTCAATTCAAAAAAAGAAATTTCAAAAGAATGTTCAGGGACCAATCAAATATCATGTTTTCATTTTCAGGGAGTCACAGGAAGAACCTGAACCAAGCCTGGTCGACCAAAGAGCAAACGTTTTCGACAATGACCAGTTTGACGTTTTCAACCGCAAAGACGTGGATATGAGCAAAATACACCAGGGAAAAAGGTAAGACCCAATATATATATATTTCTTTGTATTTGAGGGATTTATAAGATAGTCACGTGAACCAACTAACAAAATGGTCACTACATTATTTCACCACAGTATTGTTTGTTATTTATCGTTTCCATAGAGAACAAACAGTTTCCCTAGATGACAAGTCGATCATCCAGCAAGTCCGAGCCACGTACGACGCGTATGGGTCACGTGACCAGGCCAGTATCTACGATAAGATCCCCGACTACGACTACGACGATGAGTACGACGACACCTACGACACGCACAATGTTGGCGCACAGGATGAAGATTCTGCCGATGAGCTGACGGCCAGAAGGTGAGAGTCTGGGAAGTGTACCTTCCTTGGATTTTTTAGTAGCTCTCTGTAACATGTGATCTGATTGGACAATTTCCTCACCAGCCTAGTTCTATGTATAACACCCCCCTTTCTCTATCCCATTGCAGACCTTTCGTAGTTCCACGAGCGCTGCAGACCAAATCTAAACGACCACAAGCGAGAGAAGAGTCGGAGGTATGTGTTCCTATTAATAAACATCCGCGCACATTAATAGGATTTATCTTAAATGAACACATTTCTCTGTAGTGGATTTGTGTGGGGATTTGAACAGAATCTAAGAGAAATATTGCTGATAATGTTAGGGAATGTTTGATGAGGCACCAAACTGTTGACAGGTATCTGGATATTTTTAACCTATTGTTTGTCATGCCCATTGTTTTGTCAGGATTCGTCAGATGAGGATCATCCTGGCAACGAGTTCGTTCAAGACCCCGCCAAAATACGAGAAGCAGCAGAACTGAAGCGCCAATCTCACGGCAGAGGGCGTGGAGGTCAAAGTGCAGGTCGTGGAGGTCAAAGTGCAGGGCAAGGTGGTCAGACTGCAGGTCGCGGAGGTCAGACTGCAGGTCGAGGTCGTCCAAAGTATGATGTAGTCGGGAAACAAAAAGGTCAAGGCCAAGACGGTGATGTGGTGAAGAACAGACGATTCAAAGAGAAGAATAAGGCAATGAAATCGAACCATAACCGACGTGCAATGTCCGACAGAAAGATGAACAAGGGAATGATGCCAATATAATTGACTTTTGTTTTGCGTGAAGAAATTTTGATTTTCAAAAACAAGATTGTTATAAATGTCAATGATGTTTCAATAACTTTTTGTTGTAGGAAGTATCATAAAGATAATGTATATTGCCTTTGGGTATTTGTTAAATTGTGCAATTACGATAGTAATCATTTGTTCAGACGCAGTACTTTTGTTATTTGCCAGTGTATATGTACTAAAACTCTGTATAAAATAGTGTAAAAACGAAAAATGGTCACAAAGATAATCTATTCTTTAAATATGTATAGTATTTATTACGGTATCTAAATATACTCTTCAAAAAAAGAAACTTGACATTGATTTTCAAAGTTTAATAACACAATTGGTAGACATGATACACGCAACCAAAGGTCAAGACGCAATGAGAAGGGGATTACCCTGTACATGGCTGAAACAATATCTCTGGGAATCCACCTGGAACATGTACACAGGCATTTATGTGACATAGGGGTGGGCAAAATGTCAATAGCGATTATGACCACCACGAGCCCTGATGACAGCTTGACAACGGCGACGCATGGAAGCAATCAATCGTTCTACAACACGTTGTGGAATGTTCTGCCACTCATTCTGCAGTGCTGCAAGAAGTTCCGGAAGTGTCTGGGGTGGTGGATGTCTCCGGCGCACACGCTGATCCAGTGCATCCCAAAGATGCTCTATTGGGTTTAGATCCGGGGAACGGGCGGGCCAAGGTAATGTTGGGACGTTGTGGCGCAGCAGAAACTCCTGATTAACACGTGCAACATGCGGTCTGGCATTGTCATGCTGAAACATTCCACCGTTGACGTTCATGTGCGGAATGACGTGATGCTGCAGTATCTCGTCTCGATATCTGATGCCCGTCAATGTACCTGGCACATGCACAAGAGCTGTCCTGCCACCATGATGGATTCCTGCCCACACCATGACACTTCCGCCACCAAATCTGTCGACTTGTTGTACGCAGTTTGGAGCATAACGTTCTCCTCGACGTCTATAGACACGTGTGCGTCCATCAGCACGCGACAGGAGAAAACGAGACTCATCTGAGAATAAAACAGTCCTCCACCTGGCACGTGTCCACCTCACCCTCTGTTGGCACCACTGCATACGCTCCGCTAAGTGACGTGGGGTCAAAACGTTACGTCGCACTGGTCTTCTAGGGACAATTCCTGCTTCCCTCAGCCGATTACGAACTGTCTGGTCCGAAATTCTGCGTAGTCCAGGGATTTGTGTCGCTGTGGCTGTTGCTGTTGTTGTTCGATTCCGAAGATGACACACCCGGATGTATCGATCTTGAGCGGCGGTGGTTACTCTGGGACGACCTGACCGTGACCTGTTATTTACGCTTTGGGTGGTGTTGTATCGTTCCCACAAAGCAGAGATGATCTGTCTGGAGACAGCAAAGTGCCTTGCAACAGCTTGTTGAGTTGCCCCTGCTTGTAATCTCCCAATGGCATTATTGCGTTGAGCTAACGTCAATCTTGGCATTATTGTGTTACCTCCAGTGTCGCTATGCGGTCGGTTTGAATAACTGCTGATGTGGCCTTTTATGCCCAACCAACGGAAGGTTAGGCATGCAAAGTTACAGAACTTCATGATGCACATGCTTCTCTGGGGGTTGCGTTTTTGCGTTTCAGTACAAACGTTGATTACATCTACGTTTATGCGAATCGCACGCGTTTTCTAGTGTTATTGCATAACCATTCGCTCACTTACTTGAGTGTCTTTACGATGGCTTTGAATTTTTTTAAATAATCTGATAGCATTATTTTTATCAATGTCAAGTTTCTTTTTTTGAAGAGTATATTATTTTGTAAAAATAATAGGAATAAGACTACTTGTCATTAGGTTAAAAATGAGGTATAAAACAATTAGAAATGTGAGAAAAAGAAGAAAGGTACGATGTCTATGAGGATGTTACATGTTTGATATAAATGTATATTTGACAGATTCACAGGAGAGAATGGTGGCTACTTGCATAGGCCTACATTGTAGCGATTGCCACAAATTGCAAGTTTTAATTGCTGTGAAACTCCCCATTTGTGGCCAGCATCATCTTGGATACAAGTAAAAGTACAACTGTAGCAGGGGCAGATTCAAGGGGGGGGGGCTCATCCGGCTTGCGCTCCCCTTAGAATTGGACAATTTTGTTCAATAAACATATATTTTGTATTATGGTGAAATTATGAGCCCCCTCTAACATGCACGTTGAGCCCCCCCTAAACTGAAAGTCTGGATCCGCCCCTGCTTAATTACCTGCACATGGCTCTCCCATGTGAAGTTCTCTGGGAATAATTCTGTATACGAAATACACTTGTCAGAACATGTCACAATTGGTTACTATAATAAAGTTTTGTTGAATTGTTTGTGTAGCAAGTCAATCCTTTCGTCAGGAATGTTGGCAATATCCAGAAGACACAAGTGGCACTTTATTTGTCTTGCCTGGGCCAGCCCGGCAAACTAGTTTTCAGTTGCTTCCGGCGGCTAGACAATATTGGGCGTCTTTGATTATATTATCATCGTTATCAGATAAATTCATGACGTCACCACACACTCCGCAGCGTTCTATTTAGAAATCCTTGTGCTCCGAGTACTCCGACAACGAAATTGAAAATGCCCTTGGCAAAGCGGCTAAGTGATAATCGAGTAGCCCTACGGGCACAATGATCACACTATCACTACACAAGTTGGCCAGGGTAGACAATTCTTGGCCAGGGGACACAATTCTTGATTGAACATTAAACAGTCGAAAAGTCCAACGTCCAGTAAATGTGACGTTGAATGCAAGTTTACCTGTTTTTCCATATCGTGTGCAATGCAACTAATTTTGATCCCAAAGTGATATCGCTTGCTTTGCAGACAAATCCAGAAAAAGTAATGTAACTGAATTTAAATGCAGGACAAATTTTAAATTGTATTACTGGAGGCAACCAGAGTTGTACCTGTGCCTAATCCAGCAGGAGATAATGAGTTAATTTGTTGTAGATTTTTTTTTATAGTCTTACTGTGCAGATTTCTTCCATGCTTGGTGAGAGTGAATGGAGTTTAAGATGTCGCTGCAGGAATCTTTCACACATTTGCGACGATGGATTTCTTTGACCGAGTGTGGTGGAGGAAGACTAGCAAGAGTTTATACATTTACACCCACTACAGCATCATGCACATCTACCACACAATTATTTAGATGCCACTCTTAGTCCGTGTTGACCAGGGCATCGTTTCTCAAAGCTCTCCCATCTACTACAAGACCGTAACGATGCTTGTAGTCATCTCCATTACATGGGGGATCTTGCAATTACAAGAGCACTATGGTTTCGTAGTGGATACGAGAGCTTTGAGAAATGATACCCAGGTACAGTAGACCTCGCATATAATGTACTCATTGGGACCGGCTATTTTTGTCAGTAATATATGTGGTCCGTTATACGCATATACCGTAACGGGACAGGGACTTCAAATTCAGTCTGTTATATGTGCAGTTTATGATAGGTCTAAACTTTATGCACTTCATATATGCAAATCTTTTTCTTGGAAGAAATTATATATATATATATTATATGATCAACATGTTTTATTTTAACTCGACAAGCATTCCTCATTAACATACCAAAAATACTGAACGCATTTCTGAATTGTTTTATTCAGGAAACTGGAACAAATGTAAATAAAAAATATATAACTATTTTCTGTGATGCATGTTGCAGATATGTTCTCGCAGGACAAGCATAAATATATTTATTTTGATCCCTGAATAGATTTGGAAGTTCACCCATGCAATTCACTACGATGCCATTGATAATTGGCAGCTGATTGTGAGCCTGTGCAAGGCATGACCAAGCCGATGCTCCACGGCCTGCCTGGCATTCCCACACTGCCACGGACACACGTCACACTTGTAATCCATATTGTCCACCCTCAATTTCCCTGGAAGCACCGACACGCCACCACACAGCCCAATAGTCGAGCCATTCCGTTCCATCAACACTGTGCGACAAGACACATTTTTATTATCGAAGACGGTGCTATCCAAATTCTTGGGAACTATTCTTTGATCCAAACCAAGTTGGTCTTTAAGAGATGACGTGCCTTTAAATTTGGAATCGTTGTACATGTACAAGCTATCACCATCGGCCAAGATTGGAGAATTGTCAGAATCACCTTTAAAATATTCCTCATCAGATATCACCTCGTAATCGCACGAAGGATTTGCATGCTTTCCCCCCGAAAGACCGGTTTTCATTTTGAGGTGTTCATCAACACACACTTCATCATCAGAAATATCTTCGTAAACAGACACAATATCCTTGGAAAGGCAAAGAACATTGTTGCCATCATCATCAGAAATATCTTCGTAAGTGGACACAACAATGGCTCTATCACAGTCCTTAGAAACTTGAGCAACATCAGTTTGGAAGGCTGAAAATTTGTGGTTGTTCATGTACACACCTGCTTCATACACAACACGCTTGTCTTCAACCACAATACGTTTGTCCTCAACAAGTTCAATGGTTTCCTCAACTGTATCAAGCTCACAGACTCCGTGGTCTGCAAACAAGCCAACTTGGTCGCCGACAGCATCACCCTCACAGACCTTTATGCCATTCTCGGTGTGCGATGTATTTCCATATTTCGAATACACTGAATTGTTAACCTGAGTTTTCAAACCCGTATTTCCATCGCACAGACTCATCGGACTCAAACCTGTATTCCCATCGCACAGAGTCATCGGACTCAAACTCGTATTCCCATCGCACCGAGTCATCGGACTCAAAACCGTGTTCACTTTACACCGAGAAATGGCCTGATCGCCATCACCAATCTTTAGAAGAGACAATTTCTTGTTCTTGGACAAAGGCAACTCACTTTTAGCAGAACCGTGAAATCTCCTATTCTGTTCATGCATCGACCGTGAAGCATCTCCAAGAACACAGACTTCAGATTTCCCATCCTCAGTCACAAATGCAGCTCTTGAATCTTTATTCATTCTCCTACCCATTTCTGTGCAATCTGAAATGTTTTGATGCTCATCACCACCATCTCCTTCAACACAAATTGCTTGTTCTTTAGTGGTTCCATTATTTTCGCTTCTGTTGTTGCATGTTTTTGAATCTTTAGTACTTGCACCAAAATCCAACACTTTCACTTTTTTATGTTTATGTTTGTGTTTAGAAGTAGGTTTGCTCTCTCCCTTCCGTTTATTTGTGATCTCTATCAAAAGTTTGTAATTTGATGCTTTGCTCTTCTTCACATGTGATGTCTTATCTCGGACAGGACAATCTTCACCTCGTCTACACTCCTGGCTCACAGTGTCATCTTTAACCTTTGCCTCCTGATCCACAATCTCAGTCCGATTCACGGCTGTGGGTTTGCTCAATTTCGTCTCCTTACAAGACCTAGATCCATTTGTGATCTCAATCAAAAGTTTGCACCTTGATGTTCGGCTCTTCTTCACATGTGATGTCTTATCTTGGACAGGACAATCTTCACCGTGTCTAGACTCCTGGCTCACAGTGTCATCTTTAACCTTTCCCCCCTGATCCACAATCTCAGTCCGATTCACGGCTGTGTGTTGACTCAATTTTGTCTCCTTACATGACACAGGTCCAACGCTTGGTTTTGGACTGTTTGGACTGGAAGTGTTTGACAAAGTCCGTTTCTGCTTTGAGAGACGTCTGCTTTTCCTCTTAAACCTGCCAGCTGTGAGGTCCTCAGAGGTAGCATCCTGGTCAATGAATTCCTCTGCCTCAGCACAAATATCCAACAACTCCTGAATCTGCCTTGAAACACGGACAGACTTTTTTCTGCTTACATAGTTTTCACCGACACTATTCTTTGAATCTGGGGTCCTTTGAGCTTGAATGCTTGCTTCCACAATTTGCTTATCTTCCTTTCTTTTCACACAGTTCTTTGAATCTGGGGTTGTCGGTGCTTGAATACTCGCTTCCACAAATTGCTTCTCTTTCTTCCGTTTCACACAGTTCTTTGAATCTGGGGTTGTCGGTGCTTGAATACTTGCTTCCACAAATTGCTTCTCTTTCTTCCGTTTCACACAGTTCTTTGAATCTGGGGTTGTCGGTGCTTGAATACTCGCTTCCACAAATTGCTTCTCTTTCTTCTTCCGTTTAACACATTTCTTTGAATCTGGGGTCGTCGGAGCTTGAATACTCGCTTCCATGACCCCCTTCTCTTCCATCCTTTTCAAGTCCTGACTGCTTCCATGCACCAAAGGATGTTCTGATATATTATCAAGCCTGATTACCAGCTGTTTAATTTGTGGTTCACTCTTAGCTTTACTATTACCCGTGTTAGCAGTCTCATGTTGTTCATCAATTGCACATTTCTTGTTAGTTACTGGGCTTACATTATGATTAATTTGTGGTTCACTGTTAGGTTTGATTTTAACGCTCTCATGCTGTTCATCAATGGCACATTTCTTGTTAGTCCGATCTGGGTGTTGGACAGAAAGACCTGCTGCGACGTTGTGATCTGATGTATCTTGACCAGCACCTGTAGCATGTCTTCCATGACTAGTTGGCCTTCTTTCTGTTAATCCAAATGACATATGTAAAGGTGCCTCCTGCTTTGTAAGACGTCTTCGCTTTCTCTTTGAACAACCCTCACTGCCGATCCCTTTCTGCTGAGAAAACACATCAGCTTCTGAACACAGCTGCATTAACTCTTTAATTTGCCTTGAAACCTGTCCATCTTTCTTCACAATCTTCTCATGTCCTTGTGCCAAACTTTTCTGTTCTTGTGCCAAACTTTTCCGTTCTTGTGCCAAACTTTTCCGCTTAGCTGAACGCACCTTGGCCATCTGCCTCTGCTTACTCTTCAATGACATTTTATCACTCTTACCATGCTGACCATTCATTTTAAGCTTTACAGTTTTGTCCAATGTTTTGATCCGATGCGAGTCACTGTTTGCTTTTGTACATTGTTCAAGAAGCACTTTCTGCATTGAACACATGGAATGGCTATCCTTTGACAAATCATCAAATTGGGTTTCAACATCCTGAGCACATTTATTTGGCACAAGCAAATCCTCTTTCGAGAGTTTTCCATCAAATGTTAATTGCATCACCACCTTGGGACAATTCTCCCCAACCTTCTGCTTCTCATTCTTCATGTCATAATCTTTGTCCTTCACAGGAAATCCCTTGCTAAAGAGATCAAACAGACCACGATCAAGCGCGCATGGTTTATACTCCGCTAGTGTACAAAGAGTCTGATTATTGGTATTCTGAAACACTTCCTCTTTAGCCCGTAATGTGTCAACCTGTTCTGTATCACAACCTACATGACTTGGCAATGTTTCAACTTTCTCTTCAGGTTGCCCACCAACATACGAAAGGTCGTCATCAGAAACAGGTTCCTGTTTAATGGATACCAGCTTATCCTGATTCACTGAAGCTGATGATGCTGTTGGACACTCAACACGTTCACTTGTGTCAGAATCCAAAGGTTCTTGCTTAATAGCTACAGATTCTATTCTGTCTTGAAATTCGCTGACTTCGTAAGGCAACAGTTTTTCCGGTTCTTTAGGATTACTAGGCTCATCTTTAGCATCCAATCCACTGTCCCCTTGCATCTTAGCCAGGAGAACAGACATCTCCTCTAGAAGGTGTCGTCTCTTGCTGTCAGCGTCATCCATTGATTCCAGTTCTGGGTCAGCATCTGCATCAGCAACAGGATCGTGGATGTCGGTCTCTACAGTGCTGTCCACCAACGCAGCGCTAGTTTCTTCAGACACTGTAGGAGTGCTCACCAAGCTGAAGTGCTTTGGGACTTGAAGATAAAAGACTTGGTCACCATTAATGTTGCCACCTTGACAAATACTTGGACCGTTGTATGCATCACCATGTAAAGTCTGCCCTGTCAGACTTACTGTGTTTCTGGGAACACCTCTGTGACCAGGCGACACACTTTGTTTAGGAAGCCGGCGAGCTTTCACAGGACAGAATTCCGTAAATTTCCAAACCTGATCTGTTACTGCTTGTCTTGATAGTATTGCTGTCTTCTTGTGTGAATCCTGGGTGTAGGTGGATGCAAACATGTCTCTCTCACGAGACTCCTTTTCTGCCACTACATCCAATGAAGCAGGTCTGTCCACCACTGTAGGAATGATTTGTTCATGTGATACTGAATGGAATTCGCTCACTACTTCCCAGTTTTCGTCATGCTTTAAGAGGTCTAAGGACGACACTGTACTGACAAGAGGCACATTTTGATCTAGAGTTGATTTTCTATGAACTGTGCTCAAATGCAACTGGCTATCCGATTGGGCTTTTGGACATGGAATGGAAATATCTTCCTTATTTACCAAGTTCTCGTCACTTTGTTGTTCTAGTTCCTGCATGCTAAGTATTTCATGGACTTCATTTTCACACACCACAAAGTTTAACGCATCTGACACATTTTCATCCTTATAATAATCCAAGGGCATTAATTTTTCGGAGGAAATTTTCTTGCAGGTTCCATCTGGTTCTCTGCTGAAGGAACTGACCAACTTTGTATCTTGGACAGCCAGGTCTGGAAGAAAATGTTGTATTTTTCCACCAGAAATCTGAAACCTTTGCGACAACACTCTCTGCACAACATTTGTTGGAATGTTTTTCGGAATATCAATCTGGCTGCCAGCTTCAACATTGAACTGAAGCTGTGTTTTCCACAAATTATGATCATGGTTGGGATTTGCAGCACTTCCCCCTGGACTTGAGTCAACCTTCAAATTGTTCGAACTCACTGGATAGTTCACAACTTGAATAACATTCACAGGCACAACTCTTCTGTTCATGGTCGATGTACTAGTGGCCGTAGTTATCCTTGCAAGTTCCACTCATTACATTTCCACAGGGACACCATCCTCAGTATGTAAGGAGTTGAAACTGGAACACCACCTGAAATAAAATGAAGACAATCATATAATATGGAACGAGGTGAACGTGAATGAGTTGTGGTCTTCCATCACAGCAGGTTTATTTCACCCATACACGGCGATGTGAATAATAACATTGATATTTCACCCATTTGTAACATGTCGAAAATTACGATAAGGACAACTACATACAAGGAATCGGTTATCTATATAAGCAATTCTTGCGTAACCTTTTCAATTAGTATGTTACAGAGGCCAGTTGCACAACGCTCTTGTAGCGCTGCAATAGCTGTAACTGGGCTCCTGCCACAATAGAAAGCGTTGACCTTACACAGTGTAAAACTCCAGCAATTTCATTGCCAGACATAAGGACTGGTAAGTTTGAGAAGTTACCCGTTCTTATACATGTTGGCCAGTGAACAATGATATACATCTTGAAAAACAAACAAAAAGATAAAATGTTACCAGTCCTCGCTGAAAATAACCTGTCGCGGGCGTGCGGACGGGCTCTATTTTGAACACTGCCTTACAAGAGTGTCATGCAACAGGCCCTTGACCACTACTATACAGTAGACCTCGGATAAACCGGACACTCACATATAACGGACATAATCTGAAGTCTCAAATGCCGCAAATGCATGTAACAGACTTTGCATTTAACGGACAGAAATAGCCGGTCCCAATGAGTCCATTATATGCGAGGTCTACTGTACAATAGATATTGTTTATATACTTTTTTTAACATTTTATAGATAACACAAAAATGATTTGGACAATTTACAAATAAGATTAAATTCATTTTCTTTGGTATTTTCTACACACACTATATTCATGAACATGTACCTCTGTTTTAAGCCATCTTGGAAGTTAAGACTGATGTAATAGATAGTAGTAATAAGATTGGTGACCCTAGCAGGGAAACAAAAAGTATCGTAATTTATGCTGGATGCAACTGGAGCTCTAATCACCATACAAAACCACCAAATTTATTACAGAAAAGCTGCATACTCAGCGTCTAAACAATGAAATAAGGCCAAGTTAACTTCTTTAAAAAATTTTTTTTAGTGTTTTACATGGAAACTAAATTATTGCTGTTGAATTTATATGTTTACTTATTTATTTTACCAAATAATTTATGCCATTTATAATTATTATGAAATGATGTATTGCAATTTATGTAATACAACAGTTCTGTATCATTCGAGTCCATTTGGTATACAGCTCTGAGATGAACCACACATTAATACGATGAATTGGAATAAATTTCATGGAAAATAATAAATTCTAAGCATAACTACGGTATCTCATATAGCTGATTGTGGACACATTTTTTGGCCAAAATGTGGTTCTATGACAAGTACATGAAGATATATATATATGTTTTCTACAAATTAAAGGCTGTATTCGTTTTGGACAAGAATGTCGAGTCAAGTGCAGGAATTTGAAATCAAACACCCTAGAACACAACACTCTAATCACACTTAACACACATCCCCGATTCAGTGGGGTCAATTAGAGTTGTGACCAGCCTCACTGAACAAGGGATCGAAATTAACACCAGGATATCGTTTCTCGAAGCTCTCTTACCCGCTAAGACATTAGTGCTCTCTTAGCAGTGTATTAGCTATCAGCAAAGAGAGTGCTATGGTCTCTTAGTGGATAAGAGAGCTTTGAGAAACAATACCCAGCCCACTAGCCCGGGCCATATCTCCCAATGCTAAAGATATCCTAAGGACTAGTAGTAGAAATTCATAACATTTGTTACTTGTATCACTATTCAGTTTTAAAATTTCAGTTAGTTCCTATCGCTGTGAACAGTGCGTTACGCATTCTGAACTGCCTACTGTCCTCAGTGATTGGTCAATCATGCTGTCAACACTCGGAGAGCGCCTAAAGCATTTGAAGCCCAAAACTATGTTCCGAGGCATATCTGTGATAGCCTACTAATATTACAAACAATTAATTGATACTATGGTGATATCCTATAATAGTATTAATACTACACAATAATCAAATGTCAGTTGGTTATGAACTAAAATTAGCATGAACATTGATCAGTATTCATTGAATAATATTTGACAATGTTGAAGTCATTGAAGTTTTTAATCTATTTAGCTACACTGCCTATCTGAAATCGTGAACTGCTTAACATAAAATGTATGTTTTATTTTAAGGGTAACCAATAATCATGCATGACATGGATTTCAACCAAGTTTAAATACTTTTACAATATTAGATGTTGACAAAGGAATCACAGATCTTATGTTTGTTTACATTATTTTCAAGCCATTCATAGTTGTAACAAACTATAAATAAGCTACGCTAGGTTACTGTCTGGCTGTTGTTTTTCTGATTAAAAAAAAAGAAGGAATAATATCGACTATTGTTGCACACTACGCAGTCAGCAGCCAGAACCTAAATTTCAAGCAAGATGACCACTTCAGCTTTTCTCTAGTTACTAGTAATTTTATAGCCACAGAACTTTGAAAAAATATACACTGTCTAGACATATTGTTCATAACAGTAAGGTTAAACAATATAGTATCCGCCTATGACCCAACATCTAAGATGTATTCAGCGAACATGTGTACACACCATATCCAAACAGGGCGAACATCTCGACTCGAGAAACAAGTGACCGGATGTTGGCTACAGTTCGCGAACTCCGCGATCACGTGGCGTGTGTCAATCTTCGTTCTAGTGTTAGGGCCTACTGTTGTTGTCATTTATCTTAGTCTAAGTTATTCCAAAATAGAAACACTGTACACGTATCTCAATATTAAATGCCACATGACCCAGTTGTATATTTAGCGAACAATGATTGCGCGGGAATATGAAATCTTATACGAGTTGTGTATAAAACTAGAATTGTGAGTAAAAAAAGAGACGGCAAGAAGATACGAACGCGGAGCTGAGTATATGTTGAAATAGTCTGAATTCAATGAATATGTTCATGGATATGTATATGGTTGTCACATTATTCCGAGTCAAGGTAATCGTGATACATACCACGTGACAACGTTTTGAGCCCATCTAAAACTATAAGCCAGATTGGAGTTAGCAGCCGCTGGATTTCTTCGGGATAAAATGAGCCTTACGCCGAACTCCGAACATTGCGTAACAATGATAAAACCACAGTGGCCGAATCCTTTCGTTGTATGGCAAGACTGATTTATTCGGCATTTAGATTAATTGATTAAAAATATATAAAGGTGATAAAAATATGTGTATATATGCCATTTTGTAAAGGAGACATCGCAGATTATGCTTGCAGTAGGACTAATGGATAGGTGTACTAGATTACGTGCATTACCCGTTGCAGTATGACTGACTTTGTATAGACTTA